>APFE031410208.1:0-127776 GCA_000404065.3 Pinus taeda | reverse complement strand
CATATCTTGTGTCCTCTTGTCTTGGCTTGTCTTCTGCATTTTGTATTTATGTTCTATCTGCAGTTTATCGTAATGCTGATGTGATTGCTAACTGTGAAAAGTTAAATAAATTGCTCTAGCATAGAACATACCTAAATTTAACAAGGTAGCAACAACAATATGAGTAGATCAGAGTCCCAAAACTACAGAGATTGGGCAGGGTCCTTGAGGATTCCACTTCATGGATCATTAGCTGGCTACGGGGACCCACAGTATTCGGTAGCAGGATGGATTAGTGACAATTGATGCAATCAGATGCCAGAGTGACAGTTGCGAAGACTAGTAGCAGTCAGATTCTGGGGAGCGCAGTGCAGAATTGGCAGCAGTGCAGTTAGCACAGTGAAGAGTCAACAACAACGCAGATTATTCAGTGACAGTGCAGATGCTAGCAGTGGTCAGAGACTCGGGTGACAGATGCATTATACTGATCACAATTGATTCAGTATTTTGGATGCTCTTCAGTTGTAGATGTTGCAGATGCAACAGCAACAGATGAGAGGGAGTTGCAATGCAGATGCAGCAACAACAGATGAAAGGGAGTTGCAATGCAAATGCAGCATTGGCAACAGTTCAACAAGGTCAGTAGCAACACAGATGCAACGAATATCAGAGTTGTGCAGTGGTTGGTGGGCAACAGCAGCTAGACATCAACAGCGTGACAGGAGATGATGCAGAGACAGGGTGCTACTACAGGATGTGCAGTAGAGCACTAGAACACATTCCTCGCTAAGAGGGAGTGTTAGTTTTTATAGTATCAAATGTTCTATAGCCACATAATTTTGTGGAAAGGCTAGAATACAGGAGATCTCCAAAACCTAGAAATCGGTTTTGGAAATTCCGCCTAGAAATAACTTAATTAGATTATTAACAAGTTTTTTAATATTTCTTAAGTCTAAACTTAGGGAATATGGTTAATTAATCAGAATTAATTCAGTCAAGGTGTGAATGTTCTAGAAACTCACATGGATCGACTTCAAGTTAATCCTAGCCATCAATTAAGATTTAATCTTGGCAGTTGGAGTCCCAACAGAGGATTATAAGAAGTCGATGGACACATGGAGAAGACACTTAAGCAATTCGATTTCATGAGTAGATCAATTTCCTGAGTAGCAGTAATCAGTTGCCGGAGAAAAATATAGTGAGATCGAAGCAGTGAGTGAGGGGCAAAGATAGTGAAGCCAAAGGAAGGATTCCAGATCCGGTGAGTGCATTTTCGGAGAGGCAAGTGAGCCATAGTGAAGCTGACCCACAGCAGTGCAGTAGCCTCTAGAGGCAATTCCGAATCTGCTAGGGAAAAGTCGAGTTTCAGTGCCAAAAGCTAGATTGATGTTCCAAAAGCCAGGAGAGACATTTTCCCAGAGAGCAACAAACCAAACGGTTTGACAAGAAGCTAGTTCAAACTGAGTGTAGAAGGGACTGTGCTAGGGTGACATGGTAGCTACGCAGAGCCAGTTTGGACAGCTCAATTTGATTTGAGGTCAAAGCCCAGATTTGCCTGTGGAGTGAGGATATTTCCTCACTAGATTTTTCTTGCCACTAATGTTAATTTAGGTTGTCATTGATGTCAATAGTTGATGTCAGTGGTTGGGATGGAAAATATTCTTGAAGATGCCAGAGGATGTTTACAACTCTTGTTTAAGATGTCAAGACACAAATGAAGTGTCAATCACGTATCTTGATGATCATAATGGAAGACTACCATATCATTGATCTTAAAGATAACACCACATGATGACATGTCCTACCTCCGATAATTTGATAATGACATGACAAATCTCCAATGCTGTGAAGCCTGATGTCCTTATAATGAAGACTACATAATGATGTTGCATTTGATTGATGAAGTATCTCTGCACTAGTGACCCTATGTTGAAGAAGCCAAGGACATGATGATGGTGATCCTATGTTGAAGAAGGCTAGAACATGATTATGAAGACAATCAATGAAGAAATCAAACCATGAAGAAGCCCTACACTCAAAGGCATTCTGCCCTGCCTCAATTTCTGCACTCAATAAATGACCAGTCACATTAAAAAATAGTTTTTACTACCTTAGAGGCATAATTTCTCTATGAGACCTTCACCACCCTTTAGAGCATATTTTTGGCTTTCCAATGAGCTATTACTTGGCCCAAAACTCCAAATAGTTTGGGAGATATTAATTTTTTAAGTTAGGAATATTAATCTGGTCCTTGAGCTGATCTATGCTAGGCCTCTCAAGTCGGCCTGCTCCCAGAAGACGTGTCCCTTCATTTGGAAGACGAAATCACTATAAATAGAAGTTTGTACTCCTCATTTTAACCATCATATTTCGGTGAGATATTCAAAGACAGCCGCAGGAAGGAAATAGCCCAGCAACGAAGATAAAAAAAGAGGGAAAAAGAGCAGAAAAGCATTGATGTTTTCTGTCTGGTTTGGTTCTCGATTTTGTGGAAGGAAACTGCTCGGCATACCTGTGGAAAGCGATTACACCCAGAACTGTGTGGATCTATAGCATATATATTAAACCTATGTTTACACTCCAGAATTGTGGATATATTTCTTGTGGACCTGTAGTAGCGTATTCTTGAACCTGTGGAGAGCCATTGTATTTCAGAATTGTGTGGAACCACAGTTCTGGACATGTCAAAATATTTTTGTGCATATTATATTACAGACCTGTAGATAAGCTTGCATTTTTGAGGCGTGAAAGCTCATTCTTTTGAGGCAAAATAACTCGTTATTTAAAGCAGAAAAGGTCAGAAGTTTGAGGCATTGAATCTCTGCAAAATCATGTGGATCTGAGGCAGTATATGTTTGTCGAACAGTGCAGATATATCTTTGTTTTGGACGAGAAAGATAAGGCAATCAAGGACGCAATTCAAAAGAAAAATACTTGCCTTCTATAGCTACAAAAGAGACTTGGAGAAAATTTTCTAATTGCAGAATTGTGGAGACATTCTCGAACCTGAAGTAGCATCTTTTTCAGTCCTTTGGAAACATGTTTTTGGCTCTCTGCGCTTGAACCTGCAGTCCTGTTACATGCTTCTTTGCGAAGACCTCGTAAGTGTGAACAAAATTTGGAGCACTACACCTTGGACCATCTTGCAGCAAAATGGAACCGTGTTTAAGAGCTCGGATTGAACTGAAGAAGTGTGGATATCTGTGGAGCAGTGATACATTGGAACAGTCGTCATTTAGAGCTCAAATCCTTGTTGAAGAAGCTGAGTTATACAACAGCCCTGTAGCAGTTCTTGTGTAAAGAAGCTCAGACAATAGTGTCCTTGAAGGTATCTCTGTTTGGGCAACATTTAAGGATGGACCAGTAGTGTGAAAAGAGACTTTTATCTCAAACTATAGAAGTAATGTCTGGAACATTGTTGAATCATTTATGAAGATTTGTTGAAGTCTACAACAACCTTGTTAAGGCAATCTTAAAGCACCATTGAAGACTCCTTTTTGGGCAGATCTAGTGGAGCATTGTTGAAGCTTGGAGCAGCCTTTTTAGAATACCATTGAAGCCAATTTAGAAGTACTCTTGAAGAAGCCTTGTTGAAGCAGACTTGTTGGCCTTGTTGACCTTACCTTTTGAGGGGCAGCTTTTGGAGCAGAAAGGGTTGATTGAAGAGCAGCCCTCAACAACCTCTTGAAGACCTTGTTAGAACTATCTTGTAGCAGCTGAATTGGAGCCCCTTGGAGACATTATTGAAGACTCCATGATGCAATGTTGAAGGCCCTAATGATGTAACCTTAAGAAACTTGTTTTGGGTACAAAGAAGAGCAGTGGTGACACCTTCTAAGAGAACAAGGTTGTCATTGATGACGGGACATGGAGACTAAGTGAAGGCATTGTTGAAGATTGGCAAGGCTCGCTGAAGAAGACATTGGGAGCCGTGAAGTACAACTAAACATATCATGACGAAGTAAAGCTAGGGGTTGGAGCCTCAAAAAACAAGGTTGGTGCCTTGGAGGATAGGGTTGGAGCCCTAGAGGATCGGAGTCCTCAAGAAACCATGTCGGAGCCTAAACCAGATATAGGGTTGGAGCCCTTGAGGTTGGTGCCTCAAAATTGACAAGGTTGGAGCCTTTGAAGTCCAAGTCGGTGCTTGGCATATTACAAGTTGGAGCCTGGGAGATTGAATATTGGTGTCTTCATCTAGGGTTGGAGCCCTACACAAATATTGTGCTTGATTTATTGAGATTAATGAAAGTATTTATTCTTATTGTTAATTTTGTGTTCTAATTATAAGTGATCTAACTAGTAAAAATAACAATTGAAAAGAAATATTGATTCACCCCCCTCTCAGTATTTCCAACAATTGGTATCAGAGCCAGTACCTTCACTCAAAACCTAACAGCTTGAAGGTTGATCATTAGAACACAAATGGCAAAGCCAAGGAAGAGTCTCCAATCCTCCTAAATATGTGTCTCCCTCAACCACCGAAATTGAAGTCAATCAATTTGTGAAGGCTCCATTGTTCAATGGAAACTTTGATATATGAGAGGCAAGAATGAGGAATTTCTTAAAGACTCAAGGCGTTGAAGTATGGGAATCAGTAATTACTGATAACATGATGAATGGAGAATCCAAGGAGTACAATGCAAAAGCGATGAAGGCAATCTTGAATGGGCTACCAAATTCTATGAAGGCCAATTTTGAAAAATGTTCGTCAGCAAAAGGCATATGGGATAAACTTCATGATCTTCACTCAAAAGGAGCGTTGACAGGGATCTCTAGCCAAGAAAATGATGGAAAACAAGAAGGAAATCCTGAGCCCGTCAAGGAAGATGAAGATAAGAGTGATAACATCAAGGCTAAAGAAGACCTAAAAGATGAAGAGAATGAAAAAGATTTCGAAGAAGATCTCCTCACTAAACTTATGGCTACCATGGAAAAGATTAACAATTTGAAAAAAGAAAATGAGGAACTTAAGAAGAAAGCGCAAGTTGGTGACCTGGACAAGACAAGGAAGGAAGTTGACCTTGTCAAGCTTCAAGTACAAGAAAGAGATGAGGAGCTCGCCAAGATTAAGGAAGAATTTCAACAAAACAAGAGAAAACATCATGAAGAAGTCATATCCTTGACAAATCAATTGGATAAGGCAAAGAAACAGGAAGATACCTTGTCAAGCCACCTTGAACAAAGGCACAAAAGCTTGAACAAACCTAAAGCAGAGATTGGTCAATACAAGGGAGAGGTCTCCTCCCTTAGATCTCAACTAGAAGAAGCAAGGAAACAAGCACAAGGAGCTGAGAAGGTGATGGAAGCTTTGACATTCATAGAAGGACAAGTTGATGAAGCAGAAAAGGAGAGAAACACCATGATATGCCGACTAGAAGAAAAGGATGATGACATCACCAAGTTAAAATCAGAAATCACTTCGCTTAAGGCCAAATCATGTGAAGCAACCAAGATGAAGGAAGAAATGGAGATCATTCTATCAAAGAAGGATGAAGAATGCAAGAAAATGAAGGAAGAAATTGTCTTTCTTAAAAAGGAAGTTGACTTGCTGAATAAGAACTTGAAAAGTTCTCAAACCCTAGATGACATCCTAAGTCATCAAAGGTCTCCCCTCGATAAATCAGGTCTTGGCTATGCAGGTGAATCCTCAAGCAAGAATGATGCAAACCCTAATGCTTCAAACAACAAGGATGTGAGGAAGCCTGGAAGAAATGTTGATGCTCCCAATTCCAACAAAGTCAAGGAGAAGAGTCAAGATAACATTGGAAGAAATCCTACTCCAAGAAGACTTGTCGATGGTGTCAAGAATGCAAGAGGCAATGGATATCATCAAAGGATCCCAAGACAAAATGACTTTGGAAGTACAACAAGCCAATCTCCATCATCCAGGTACTAAAGTATATTTTTTGGTTATTGCTATTCTTGTACAAATTTTGGGCACATGGCAAAAGATTGTAGGGCATACCACAAGGACAAATATAATGATCCCCGTCAATCTCTTAGAAGCAACCTTGCAAGAAGAACTAATGCTTCCTCATTCATGAATAAGATGGAATGCTTCAATTGCCATAACATTGGACATATGGCACGTGATTGTAACTTGACTTGAGTCTCTAAACAAGCTAAAACTATGACAACCAAGCCAGAGAAGAAAGTTACACAAGTATGGAGAAGGAAGCAAATTGAATCCAGAAGTCTCTTGAACACTCCAGCCAACAACACATGTTGTTGACCTAATGAAGTTATCCTTGATATTCCAAGTATTTGATGAGGAGACTGTGCCAAAAACGAAGACCGTGCATATAGTTAGAGGGAGCTTATGATGATTAAGCATTCTTGCAGAAGCCATCCGTGAATGAGCCTTATGAAATCCTTGATGAGCTATATTGACAATCATTCTTTGATAGATCATTCCTTAGGACACTCCATTGAAGAACATGATCTCTTATCTATCCAATGCACTGTTGTTGAAGATGTCTTCCACTTGATCACTAAGCAAGTAATCTTTCCTGAGCTAGAGGAGGTTGTGCAAAAAGGGGGAGTTGGTTCATCACATAAAGGAATGTAAGCACATCGATCATGAACCACATTGCCAGAAAGAAGAGCACCATGACAGGGGGAGTATATGTTTGTGGAACAGTGCAGATATATCTTTGTTTTGGACGAGAAAAATAAGGCAATCAAGGACGCAATTCAAAAGAAAAATAATCGCCTTCTATAGCTACAAAAGAGACTTGGAGAAAATTTTCTAATTGCAGAATTGTGGAGACATTCTTGAACCTGAAGTAGCATCTTTTTCAGTCCTTTGGAAACATATTTTTGGCTCTCTGTGCTCGAACCTGCAATCCTGTTACATGCTTCTTTGCGAAGACCTTGTAAGTGTGAACAAAATTTGGAGCACTACACCTCAGACCATCTTGCAGCAAATTGGAACTATGATTAAGAGCTCGGATTGAACTGAAGAAGTGCGGATTTTTGTGGAGCAGTGATACATTGGAACAGTCATCATTTAGAGCTCAAATCCTTGTTGAAGAAGCTGAGTTATACAACATCCCTGTAGCAGTTCTTGTGTAAAGAAGCTTAGACAATAGTGTCCTTGAAGGTATCTCTGTTTGGGCAACATTTAAGGATGGACCAATAGTGTGAAAAGAGACTTCTATCTCAACCTATAGAAGTAAAGTCTAGAACATTGTTGAATCATTTATGAAGATTTGTTGAAGTCTACAACAATCTTGTTAAGGCAATCTTAAAGCACCATTGAAGGCTCCTTTTTGGGCAGACCTAGTGGAGCATTGTTGAAGCTTGGAGCAGCCTTGTTAGAATACCATTGAAGCCAATTTAGAAGTATTCTTGAAGAAGCCTTGTTGAAGCAGACTTGTTGGCCTTGTTGAGCTTACCTTTTGAGGGGCAGTTTTTGAATCAGAATGTAATATTCCTAATTAGCCATGGCTAATTGGAATATTCGATTTTGCTCAATTTTGCCTTCTATAGTTATTTGTAAATAAAAAGGTGAGGAAAAGGGGACATAACTCCTTTTGAATAAAAGTCACTTCCTAGTAGCACAATGTTGTGACTTAAAGGGGAGCCAAGGGGGCCAAAGGACCACGCAGAGATGGGGCCCACGCAGACACTTGGAGGGACTGCGCCGATGGGAAAAGGAACACGTGGCAAGAGGACATTACATTGGAGGAGGTGAGCCTTGGGATTGAGAGAGGCAAATGCTATAAAGGAGAAAGGAGCCTCCTCATTTTGGCATTCGATTATGAGCATTTGAGCTAGTCACTTCGACTTGGTGCACGCTAGCTGTTTAGCCTGTCTGCAGCACTGTTTAGTGCACTGAGTGTCTCCATTCGGAGATCTCACCCTTAGCCCCGGGGGACTTCGAGTGCCTACTCGGGCAAGGTATTTCTAGCAGTCTTTTTGCAATAGTTTCGATCTTTGGCATTGAGGTCGAGCTGAGCATTGGAGGACTGCGCAGTCTTGAGAGAGAGGGACGCAGTTCCATATTGGGGGTTTGTGAAGGAGTTGAGCTAGGATATTGAGCAAGGGGTCAGCTCTTGCATATTGGAGGAGTTTGGCAGAGTTTCAGGCAGTATTTTGGAGGATTCGTGGCAGTGCAGGGCCTTGAGGGATTGCGTGATTCCCCAAGGTGGTGATTTTCCGGGGTCAGCCATTTAAGAAAAGCTTTCTGGGTTTTTCTGGGTTTTCTGATTAGAGGCGGATTCCAGAGTTTCAGCATTTTATGAGGACGGGAACAAACCCAAATCCTCATTTGATTTCCAGTAGTAGCAGCAGCATGGCAGTTCTCCAGCAGCATCCACGCAGTTCCGAGAGAGGCCATTCCTTTGCTATTCTGAGTGTATTTCTTCACTTGCCTGGTGCAAGTCGAGATGACATCCTTCTGATCACCTCCTGTACTCATTCCATTACTCAGTATAATAAAATGGCTTAGCATTTCTCTCTGCATTTCTCGAGTATCTGCTTATATCTCATGTTTACATTATTACATGTTGCACCACTGTTATTTTTATCATTTTGAGTTTCCCGGTTATTATATTATTTGTGCGTATTTGGTTGGAGATTACTGGGGTTTTAGGGAATATCTCTGAAACGAGATATTACAGTGGTATCAGAGCATAGATCTAGCTCAGCCTGTGAAGCTAGCAATCTATGACACAGGGGGAAAAACCCTACATTTGTTACAGAGGTAGGAGATACAGAGACACTGGGGGTAGGTTGAAGAACACCTACGGAGAGGGAGACTGTGTTCCGGAGGTGGACGCAGAACAAGAGGAGCCTGTGGTGGACGCAGAACAGAAGGAGCCTAGGGTGGACGCAGAGCAGGAGGATCTAATGGCAGATGAGGATGGGAGGAGATTTGCGGACATGCTCCTCAAATCAGTGCAGGATCTGTCGAGGCAGATCGAGGTGATGGGGCAGAGATTCATGGCAGTGGAGGCTAGACAACGTGAGAACCCACGAGTTTACCACGTTGGTGAGGGATTGGGTACATCCCACCATTTTCCAAAGCAGGGTGCCGCTCAGCATGATATTACTCTGCAAATGGCCTCACTTGTCCCTACACGCTCTACCATGCCCACTTTCCTAGGAGCAGACACGGGGGTCGGAGCACAACAGGAGGCAGAGCCTGGTCATATAGGCAATTATTTTGCAGAGTACCAGGCCTATGGGCAGGAGTTCAGGGATGCTCTCTCATTCAGAGACTTTGTTCAGCTCCAGCGGGATAGTAGACCCCTCGACCATCACAGAGGACATCGGAATCACGATGGAGACACCCACCGCACAGCTAGTAGGTTCCACTTGCCTATGTTTGATGGTTCATCAAACAGTTCGGCAAGGTCTTGGGTGGAGAAGTTGGACATCTATTTCTAGCTTAACCAGATGTCAGAGGCAGAGGCCATCAAGGTGGCGACATTACATTTGGATGGTGAGGCCCAGGATTGGTGGTTCCATGGGATGGTTACACTCGGACATTCCTTAGTGACGACATATGCCGAGTTCACCAGGAGATTGATGGAGAGGTTTGACTGGAGGGATCTTGGAACAACACTTTGTTGAGCTGACAAGGCTCAAACAGACAGGGAGCCCAAAGACCTACATTGCGGACTTTTTGAGGGTTTCAGTGATGGTACCAAATCTATCCACGGCACGGAGGATCTACATGTATGTTGAGAGGTTAGCAGAGCCACTTCGGGATCTAGTCAGATCCACTAGACCAACCACACTTCAGGATGCTATTAGCAGGACCCGGGACTTACAGGATGTCTTACCAAGGACCCGGACACCTTACCCCCAGCGACAGGCTTTTCAGCCTAAGGGGAAGGATGTGAGGATTCTGCCTCTGAAGGGGAATCCAAGACGAGTACAGATTGACAATGATGCCAGGAGGGAGTTGAAGAAGAAGCGGTTGTGCTTCACCTGTCAAGAGCCGTGGGCACCAGGACATAGATGTGCTGCTGGCAAAGCACATTTTATTGAGATCTTCTCCGAGAGCAGCGGGGCAGAGGATGACAAGGATGATGTGGAGGTAGGATATAGTCATGCCATGCAGGGTCCCTTGCCACCTCCACCACCAGCACCAGGTGGGGCAGCTTTTGCACCTACCGAAAGAGCCCTGCCAGCATTGCGAGGAGTTCCCAAGTATTTGACACTACGTGTACGGGGGACAGTACGTGGCCAGCGAGTATCAGTTTTGGTTGACAGTGGGGCCACCCACAACTTCATCGATGCACAGATGGTTGAGCAGAGAGGTATACCGACAGAGAGCTTCGATGAATTTTCAGTTTTGGTCCCAGAAGATCAGACCATGATGTGTGCTCGTTATGTTCCAGAGTTATCAATGATGATGGGCACCTACACACTGACTGACCACTTCTTTGTGGTCAATATTCTGAACACCAACACAGTACCGGGTGTTTAGTGGCTTATCACTCTAGGGAAGGTCACTACAGATTAGAAGGCCCTAGAGATGGAGTGGGATGATGAGAAGACAGGGAGGCATGAGAAGATACGGGGACAGCACACGTACCCGCCTCAGACTGTTTCAGCTCATTGGATGGAGGGAGTCTTCCGGAAGGGGGACGTAGAGTGGGCAGTGGAGTTGCGTACATCAGAGACAGGGACTACAGGGCAGATAGTGCACCTGAAGATACAGTCCATCCTTGACCGGTATGCCATAGTATTTGGGGAGATTCTGCCGGGACAGCCACCGGACCGGGGGTTTGAGCACACCATCGAGCTTGAGCAGGGCATACAGGCAGTGATTACTACCCCTTATAGGCATCCCAAGGCCTATCAGGATGAGATTAAGCGGGCCATTCAGGAGTTGCTGGCTCTTGGGCACATACAGCCGAGCACTAGTCCTTTTGCTTCTTCCATGGTGTTGGTGAAGAAGGACGAAACATTGAGGATGTGCATTGACTACAGGGCGCTAAACAAGAAGACACTGAAGAAAATGTACCTCATACCAAGGATCGATGAGTTGATGGATGAGTTGAGAGGAGCACGGTTCTTCTCAAAGATTGATTTGAGATCTGGGTACCATCAAATTCGTGTGAGGGAACAGGACATTCCCAAAACCGCCTTCAGGTGTCACTATGGGCACTTTGAGTTTTTGGTGCTACCCTTCGGGCTAACCAACGCCCCAACTACATTTCAGTCTTGCATGAATCACATCTTCAGCAGTCACTTAAGGAAGTTTATGTTGGTATTCTGTGATGATATCCTCATTTACAACAGGACTTGGGAGGAACATCTCCAGCACATTGAGACAGTATTGAACATCTTGGAGGAGCAACAATTCTATGCCAAGCTCTCCAAGTGTGAGTTTGGTTTGACAGAGATGTTATACTTGGGACACATCATAGGGGTGGACGGAGTGAGGGTCCACGAGGAGAAGATCAGGGCCATCAAAGATTGGCCGAAGCCGAGAAAAGTGACAGAACTTCAAGAATTCATTGGCATTTGTACTTACTACCGGAAGTTCGTCAAGGGTTTCTCACAGCTTGCTGCACCCCTGACAGATTTGACGAGGAAGGGGGCTTTCAGTTGGTCGGATACAGTACAGCGAGCCTTTGACAGGCTCAAGGAGGTTATGAGCAGCTGCCCAGTGCTTGCATTGCTGGATTTTTCGCAGCCATTTGTTTTGGAGTGTGATGCATCGAGAGAGGGGATCGGCGCAGTATTGATGCAGGGAAGTCACACTATAGCCTTTGAGAGCCGGAAGCTCCTTCCGCACGAGAGGTTGTATTCTATATACGACAAGGAGATGTTGGCCATCATGCATGCATTGGCCAAGTACTGGCAGTATTTGGTGGGTAACAGGTTCAAGGTGAGGACTGATCACAACAGCCTCAAGTTCTTTTTGGAGCAGAAGCAGCTACAGGAGAGGCAGCAGAAGTGGATCAGTAAGATCCAAGCGTATGACTTTGACATTGAGTATGTCAAGGGTAAGAACAACGTGGTAGCAGATGCCCTTTCACGTAGACCAGCCACGTTGTCTCTTATGAGCTTGAAAGCAGACTGGAGGACTCGACTCCTAGTAGAGTACTCCAAGGATAGATTTGCATGTGAGGTTCTGGATGGGCAGGTGGCGGATGACAGGTACAGGGTGGTCGATGAGATCATCTACTACAGGGACCAGATCTTCTTGACTGAGAGATCTCAACTCAAGAAGAAGATACTTCAGGCGTCACATGATTCACCATTGGCAGGTCATCAAGGGTTTACCAAAACCTACAGGGCTATTAAAGAGAGGTTCTCATGGAAGGGCCTCAAGGAGGACGTACTCCAGCATGTCCGGGAGTGCGATGTTTGCCAGAGGAACAAGGGGGAGATGAACCATCCAGCAAGACTATTGTAGCCTCTTCCCATTCCGGAGGGGAAATGGGAGTGTATTTCGATGGAATTCATCACAGGGTTACCCATGGTACAGGGCAAGGACTACATCTTTGTTGTCATTGATCGCCTGACAAAGTACTCACACTTTTTTGCCATATCCGCACACTACACAACAGCGCAGGTGGTCGAGCTGTTCTTCAGAGAGATTTTCAGGTTACATGGTCTTCCCAAGACCATCACCAGTGACAGGGACAGTCGTTTCATGGGCGGATTTTGGCAGGAGCTTTTCCAGTTGGTGGGGACGGAGTTGACACCGAGTATCAGTTATCACCCACAGACGGACGGGCAGACAGAGATAGTTAACTAGTGGCTGGAGGGCTACTTGCATAACTATGTCAGTGGGCAGTAGCAAGCATGGCTGAAGTGGCTACATTTGGGGGAGTATTGCTACAACACTACACATCACATGTCCATTGGTATGTCACCATTTTATGCTTTGTATGGATATCATCCCTTATCTTTTGCTGACGTGATGTTTGGTGCAAGCAAGGCTCCGAGAGCCAAGATTTGGATCCAAGAGAGTCAAGATATTCTCCGAGCTCTCAAGGATAATATGGCTACAACACAAAACCACCAAAAGCTGTATCCTGACAGGGGTTGGTGGAGAGACAATTTGAGGTATGGGACTTGGTCTACCTACGATTACAGCCATACTGACAGTCATCACTCCAACAGAAGGGGGCTGAGAAGCTCATGCCCCGCTTTTATGGGCCATACAGGGTGATACGCAGGATTGTACAGGTTGCATATGAGTTGGCGCTGCCCCAAGGCAGCAAGATTCATAACGTCTTTCATGTATCATGCCTGAAGAAGGCATTGGGGCAGCATGTGACAGTGACAGATGAGCTACCACCCACGGATAATGAGGGGCATTTGGTGTTGCAGCCAGAGGCTATTATTGATACCAGGGAGAGGCAACTACGGAACAGGGCAATCCAGGAATTCTTGGTGAGGTGGAAGAATTTGCTGGATGAGGATGCCACTTGGGAGAGTGAGAAAATTTTGCAGCATCCATCACTTCAGTTGCTTGAGGACAAGCAACATTTTGCGAGGGGAGACTGGAATATTCCTAACTAGCCATCGCTAATTGGAATATTTGATTTTGCTCAATATTGCCTTCTATAGTTATTTGTATATAAAAAGGTGAGGAAAAGGGGACATAACTCACTTTTAGAATAAAAGTCACTTCCTAGTAGCACAACGTTGTGACTTAAAGGGGAGCCAAGGGGGCCAAAGGACCACACAGAGATGGGGCCCACGCAAACACTTGGAGGGACTACGCAAATGGGAAAAGGAACACGCGGCAAGAGGAGATTACGTTGGAGGAGGTGAGCCTTGGGATTGAGAGAGGCCAATGCTATAAAGGAGAGAGGAGCCTCCTCATTTTGGCATTCGATTATGAGCATTTGAGCTAGTCACTTTGACTTGGAGCACGCTGGCTGTTTAGCCTGTCTGCAGCACTGTTTAGTGCACTGAGTGTCTCCGTTCAGAGATCTCACCCTTAGCCCCGGGGGACTTCGAGTGCCTACTCGGGCAAGGTATTTTCAATAGTCTTTTTGTAGTAGTTTCAGTCTTTGGCAATGAAGTGGAGCTGAGCATTGGAGGACTACGCAGTTTTGAGAGAGAGGGACGCAGTTCTTCTAGAGGCAGTTCTAGATTGGGGGTTTGTGGAGGAGTTGAGCTGGGATATTGAGCAAGGGATCAGCTCTTGCATATTGGAGGAGTTTGGAAAAGTTTCAGGCAGTATTTTGGAGGATTCTACTCAGTGGCAATGTAGGGCCTTGAGGGATTGCGTGATTCCCCAAGGGGGCGATTTTCGGGGGTCAGTCATTTCAGAAAAGCTTTCTGGATTTTTCTGGGTTTTCTGAGTAGAGGTGGATTCCAGAGTTTTAGCATTTTCTAAGGAGGGGAACAACCCCAAATCCTCATTTGATTTCCAGTAGTAGCAACAACACGACAGTTCTCCAGCAGTATCCATGCAGTTCCGAGAGAGGTCATTCCTTTGCTATTCTGAGTGTATTTCTTCACTTTCCTAGTGCAAGTCGAGGTGTCATCCTTCTGATCACCTCCTGTACTCATTCCATTTCTCAGTATAATAAAATGGCTTAGCATTTCTCTCTGCATTTCTCGAGTATCTACTTATATCTCATGTTTACATTATTACATGTTGCACCACTGTTATTTTTATCATTTTGAGTTTCCCAGTTATTATATGTGCATATTTGGTTGGAGATTACTGGGGTTTTGGGGAATATCTCTAAAATGGGATATTACACAAAAAAGGTTGATTGAAGAGCAGTCCTCAACAACCTCTTGAAGACCTTGTTAGAACTATCTTGTAGCAGTTGAATTGGAGCCTCTTGGAGACATTATTGAAGACTCCATGATGCAATGTTGAAGGCCCTTATGATGTAACCTTAAGAAACTTATTTTGGGTACAATGAAGAGCAGTGGTGACACCTTCTCAGAGAACAAGGTTGTCATTGATGATGTGACGTGGAGACTAAGTGAAGGCATTGCTGAAAATTGGCAGAGCTCGCTGAAGAAGGCATTGGGAGCCATGAACTACAACTAAACATATCATGACAAAGTAAAGCTAAGGGTTGGAGCCAAGAGGTTGGAGCCTCAAAAATACAAGGTTGGTGCCTTGGAGGAAGGGTTGGAGCCCTAGAGGATCGGAGTCCTCAAGAAACCAGGTTGGAGCCTAAATCAGATATAGGGTTGGTGCCTCAAAATTGACAAGGTTGGAGCCTTTGAAGTCCAAGTCAGTGCTTGGAATATTACAGGTTGGAACCTAGGAGATTGAAGATTGGTGTCTTCATCTAGGGTTGGAGCCCTACACAAATATTGTACTTGATTTATTGAGATTAATAAAAGTATTTATTCTTATTGTTAATTTTGTGTTCTAATTATAAGTGATCTAACTGGTAAAACTAACAATTCAAAAGAAACACTAATTCCCCCCCTCTCAGTGTTTCAACAAGTAATTCTCTGTAGGATTTCCAATTTCGGCATCTAGTTGTACTCAGATTATTTCACTGCTACTAAATAATAAAACCCTTAGTTGCTGCACCAGTTTTCCCAAGTTGGGTTTTTCCGGGGACATTTGTCCAAAAATAATTGTGTTATTTTTGTGTGTGTGCTAGCATTTCTTCTAGAATTTATTCTTCCGCAATTTTATTTGTGTAGGTTGCAGTTTATTCAGTATTTTTTGTAGGAAACAACAAATAAATTGTTAAACAAAATTAACAATTAGGAGAATAATTTCCAGTCGCTGCAATAGGATTCCAATTTGGAGTTTTCACAGTCGCTTGGCTTTAAGGGGGTTGAATTAGGTAAGAAAGAAAAAAAAGTTTATGAATAAATTTTGATTTGATCACCAACAAATGGAGGTCAGTTCCTAGTCTTAGGGTTGATGGAGTATATGGGTTCTTAAATTTGGCTAAAACTTGCAAAGGTGTAAGGATATTTTGATGCCCTAGCATCAAAACCCTAACTATTACCTTTGTGAGGGATTGAAAGTCACTTGGGAGAGCTAATGTAAGATCACCAAGGGGATTGATCCGAATTGGATCATTATATTGTTTGTCATCCACCTCGATGCATTTGGAGTGGATAAAGTGGAGGAATCAGCGCACGGGACGTTTTTACTGGCAAGACCCAGTTTGGCCAAACAGGGTTTGAAAACTTTCGAGAGCGTTTTGAGGCATCAAACGACGTTTTTTGGGGGTAAAACTTTGTCGCTGAAGCGCCACATTTTTCATGCTATTCTACAAACAGAGAGCTTCCAACAGCGCAAGAATCACATAAATCAGAGTCCGTATGCAAAAGTTAGGCTACTCAGAAGTTGACCTTCCTATTTTCACACCTATAGTTCGGGAAGATGACACGTCAGCCCCCATTATTCATGGAAAAGAGGCTACCCACGTGTTTGTGATGTAAAAGACTCTAGAAGAGTTTATTTTGTAACTCGAGTTAAGAGTTGATGTCGTCAAACTTAACCACTAGTAAGCTATTGGGTTGTGTTATAATCGAACCACTAGGAGGAAGAGGTATTCCATTCTTTTTAGAGCATTTTGTTCCATAGTTAAGCAAAAATAGCCAGGAGAGATAGGAGGTAGAGCAAATAGAGAGAATTTGTGCACTGTAGCAGCCCACGAGCCACAGACATTACTTCTGTGTATCTGCAGCCATATTTCCAGACAAAGAAAGAGAGCGAAGCGGCCTCACCTTCCAGCTGGATTTTCTCCTGAAAGGGTTTCCCAAAGAGCATATCTTGTGTATTATGTGTGTGTGAGGTTATTTTGTTGTTCTCTACTTTTCTGCTTGATTTACTTTTACATGCACGCACTAATTACAGTTAATTTTACAGATCTAGAAATTAAATAAAACTATAATAGTGTAGAATCTCAAATTTTTAATATAATATTATCAGATCTATTGTGACGAACTGTCTAGTGGAATATTCACAACAGCTTACGGATTAGGGATTGCCATTCACATATCATGCTATGAGTAATGCATGCAATAATATGACCTAGCTTCCATAAAATTGATATTCAACAAAATTAGGGCACAAAATTTAACCTAGATCACCAATATATTCCATACATTAGACACGAAATCAGAAATTTTCAATAAAAGAGCACTTACAAGATAATATTCATGAACAATCCAAGATAACTTCTCCAAAGACAAGACAATAGCTACAAGACAAGATTTGCTATAAATTGCATCTCTCCAATAGGAAAAGAGGTCGAAATTCTCAAGAAGAGAGGTTGAGTTCACAAGTGATGATGATGAGAAATACAATAGTCCTCCCCTTATTTATATGAGGATGAATAGTTCCCAATTAGCCTAGAAGCCCCTTGGAAAACAAGTAAAATCACAATGATGCATTGGGTTACGAGCCAACCCAACAGCTTAGACAAAAATCAAATGATTAAACCACACGGGTGAGTCATAAGGCTTGTTTCCCACCAAAAGTGGGTACCCCTAAGAGAGCTTTTCTTCTATTCATCTTCTTTTACAGCTTAGACAAAAATCAAATGATTAAACCACACGGGTGAGTCATAAGGCTTGTTTCCCACCAAAAGTGGGTACCCCTAAGAGAGCTTTTCTTCTATTCATCTTCTTTTAGTCGATATCTAGCAACCCTTGACAGCTACCTTGCAACCAATGCGATGTGCTAGTTTATCTCCACTCCTTGCATCAATTGTATATTTTCTCGCCCATTTTGTGAAGTTCCTTTTTTTGGTTTCCTTTATGGCATGGTCAGGATGGACTTCTAGGGTTGGAGGCAGCTAGGTCACAGGAGTAGGTTTACTCCATCAACAGGCCGAGGGGCTTCTGTAGGGGTTTTGAAGAGATTTTATAGGGTTCGATAGCATTTTCTTGGCATATTCCATCATCCGCACAACTTGCCTTTTGTTCCATTAGATTCCAACAACTTTCGGAAAACAAGGTTATTATTGAGCTTAACTCAATTAATTATGCTTAAGGTCGCATTTTGAGAGGAATACTTGACTGAACACCTAAGTGCAATAGCTCGTTGGAACCGGAACAAGAAGATCTATAGGATGAGATGGTGGGAAGTGACTTTCAGTGGCTTGAGGAAGGATGGTGGCTGATTTACCATTTTCCCAAATTAAAAAGGTATTTTAATTAAAATAAAAGGAGGGAAAAGGTACTGAGTAATTAAAATAATAATAAAATAAACGCTTCTAGAGAGGTCCATCAAATCTATAAAAAAGGAGGAGGAGACCATTTTGAAGATATCTTGGAATTGAGCATTTTTCTTGTAGAGAGATTTGGAGAACAGAGACTTCCCAGCTTCAGCAGTAGCCCTAGGACAAAAACCCTCAAGTGATTCAGTGTTAGTGTGCGTGTACCCAACTCTGCCCTTGGTGAATTCACCTAGAATTCACAAGGGAGCCTAGCAGTTGCATTTCAGTTGCATTTCAGTGCATTTTTGGAGGGCTAGTGCAACATTGGAGCAGTTTCTTGAGGCCATTTTTTCATCTCAACTATATTGGTTGTGTAAGCATGTAACCCCTAGTTATCTATCATAATAAAAGCTACGATTATTTTTGTTCCTCGTGTTATCGAATTGCAGTACTCTATTGCTACATTTTACGTGGCAATGTTTTGTTAAAATGAATGGAAATTTTATATGAAGCATTTTGTTGAGTTAAATTCCGAGAATCTACCCAATTTCCCCGTTTGGGATATTACAGTGGTATCAAAGCTGGGTTTTTTTGCCAGCCTAGAGGGTTTCAATTTCAATTGTAGATAATATATCTTCGTTGGGGAAGCCAAATTGTTGTCGAAGAACACATTAGGGTCAGATCTATACTCCTATCCTGCTAATCAAGTTGATCCATTTACCAAATTGTTGTTGAAGAACACACTAGGGTCAGATCTATACTCCTATCTTGCTAATCAAGTTGATCCAATTACCAAATTGTCGCACTTTCAATAAATGATCGACAGATTGACCTATACAAATGTTGCGTGCATAATACCTGTGCGACAAATTAATGAGTCAAATCACAGGCCATATTTATTTTTAATGGAAGCCGAATCATTTTGAAAGGGGCCAAATATTCTTTTATGAGACCGAATTAAAAAGGGCCAAGATTATAATTAAAAAGATAGTCCAATTTACTGAAAAGTCGTTGAGGCGTGAGCATCTTTTTTTTGCCTAGGAAATGTCTGGGTCGCATTCTTTGTTTGACAATCATGGCCGAGAATAGAAATTTGTGAAGCTGCATGAGCTAGGGGTCGAGCTCATGGGTTAAATTGGTGGTGATCTCATCCTTAATTTGTTGTTTTTGCACGTTTTCAGCCGTATAAATCCATTAAGAAACCCTAATCCTTGTTGTCTACTAGGACTTACTCCCATTGTTGATTAACCATTGAAAAGCCTTTTCTTTAGCTGTTATATGACATCATATACCTTATCATTGCAAATCAACAAAAACCTAACTTATAACAACCATCTATTTGGTACAAGAATAGAGTACTTGAACTTGACATAGAACATCTAGGCCTTCTACGCTTCATCAGTACTTTGTCCCATCTTGTAGACTTTATCTATCACCTTGAGTGATAGTAATTGAATATCCTTTAGGTGATTTAGGGAAGCCTCCCTTGTGGTCAAATACCAATAAGGAGCAAAGAGAAAGCTTGCTGAAGTGACAGTGGCAACCCTTTCTCTTGTTGCCATAAGGTGTGGATCTACCTAGTGGGACTTTGCACTAGGACTGCCAGATTTTGTGGCAACAAGCCCTTCAACAAATAATCAAAATGAGCTTACAACCCTGATATTGGTTCTACTATTGGATAAGAAAAAAGGACTCCCTCATCCTCAAGTCATGGAAGACTCTCAAATTATGATCAAATGGATGAATGAAATGAAATTGATATTTTAAGGTCCACAAAACTAAAAATAGTCTATGAAACCATTCCCTGTTTTTCGCATTTTGCAATTCAGTCCTTTTCCAATTCAAATTGATGATGAGCTAGCCCAACCTTCCAACAATCCTCTCGCTAAAAAGACAATGCCAAGAAATTGATGCTAACATGTTCTCATAACTATCTCTGATGTCTTTGAATGCATCACATTCCAAAATGAAATGTTTTTTGATTCCATAGGCCCAGACGTGCAAAATGTACACACCCATTCTTCCCAAGCTTCTTTAGGCCTTTTCCACTGTCTTGTTTCACACCAAAGTTGATGTGAGTTGGTCCTTAATTGAACAATAAGAACCTTTTCCCTCCACGAAATGTTAGCTCCAATGAACTCTTTTTGTTGTAGACCACACATAGGGCTGAATTCCTCAATGTAATATTTCTTCTTTCTACCAAACTCTTTTCCCCATACCTTTTTACGAAACTTCTCCATAATAAATCCTTTAGCTCCTTTCTATTTGTGGGACAGGCATTGAGGTAGATATTCCATTTTTGCGTCCATGTGTAGTTTTGTTTCATCCATGTTTTTTTTCTTTCGCTCATGCCTTCATTGAAGATAACATTAGGCCATCTACCTACTCTCATTTGCTCAATTCTTTTTAGATATCTTATGAGTCGTACCATAGCAATTACTTCAATTGGAGTTGCTCCTGTTTCACTCAACATTATCTCATAAGGTACTCAACTTTTTATTTTGAACTTGTTCATGATCAAGCATTTTTGTTTCCACTTTGAGACGAAAGTAATACTAGCCCACAATTCACACCCATATAGCATCAGTGGACAAACTAGGAGTCCAAAAAGCACTTTAATCATTTTCCAATCCCATAACTCTGCCTCTCTACATCTGTTTTGAAGAGCATATAATGCTTTCCACCCTCCTAAAATTCTCTTCTTTCTGCAGTCCTCCCAATTGAGTTTGTTGTTGAAATCAATCCCAAGGTACTTGTACTCATTTACTTCTTCAAGAATGTTGTCTTCAAAGAAGAAAGTATGTTGGCTCTGCTTCCTTTTATTAGAAAAAATCATTATTTTGGTCTTGTTAGTATTGACTTGCATGCTCACTGCTCTACAAAAATGCTCAAGAGCATATAAGTGCATTTGCAATCCATGGGACGATTTAGAAATCAATACAATATCATCAACATATAAAAGAAGCTTTGTCACAAACTCCCCCAACCGAACACCATCTCCACTTTGCAGATTTAGCCACTCTTCCAATTTATCAATATATATATATATATATATAGACCAAAAAGAGTAGGGGATAGAGGGCAACCTTACTTGACTCCAATGTCACTTCTAAAGCTTTTTGAAATACCTGTTGAGGTTCTAATTTTGACTTTCACTTTTTCATAAAGTCTATGGACATCGGCTCTATAATGCATAGGAATTTCAAGTTCTTCCATTCTACGCCACAACTTATCCCTAGAGACTGTGTCAAATGCTTTTTTAAGTCAACAAAGCAGCAAAATAATTCTTCTTTGTCCTCCCGAATTTTTTCAATAATGTGTCTCAATGTGATGCCATGATCCACAGTAGAATGTTTCAGCCTAAAACCCGTTTGTCCTCTTGCCCTCTTTTCTTTTACTTCTGCCCACTTACTAATTTTGTCTTCTACCATGCTGCCAAAAGTATTTGCAAACAAAGGATTGATCATAATTGTTCTATAGTTGGATGGATTATTAATGTCTCCACTTTTAAAAAGGGGTATTGCTAGACTAGTTTTCCAATCTCTTGGGAATCCTTGTTAAATGATGTTGTTGAATATTTCCATGATGTGCGGTGCAAGAGCGTTCATTCCCCATTTTAGATACTCTGCTTGAAGTTCAACCAAGTCCTTTGCCTTTCCTATTTTCAGCTTCTTAATTCCATTCTCCACCTCCTGTAATGTGAAGAGCTTTGAATTTGTGTTGATCCTAGGGGGGACTCCGCCTCAAATTCTTTGTCATAGAGTTGTCTTGCATATTCAAACCATTGATTGGCCGTAATATTATTTTCAATTTGCTTCTTCCTTGGTTGCAATTCCTGCCAGAAAAGTTTTGGATTATTCTTGCTTAAATATATTAACTGTTCTCTCCTTGTTTGCATAAACTCAACTTTTTTCCTTTTTAAAATCTGCTTATATAACTTTACATTCATCTCCTCCTTTCCTGCATTTTTCAAGGTTCTCCTTTCCATTTTGCATTCCTCATCAAACCAAACATTTAAGGAAAACAATTTGATTCTAATTTCCTATTTTTTGCTCTTTTGCACTTCTCAAGTGCACTTCGAATTATATTGGTTAACTCATGTCTGTTGAAGCTTTTGAAACCAGTTTTCTCCTTCTGAATTAATCTCTCTAACATTGTCTTGAAGATAGTACAATTTTATTGTGTTAGAAGAATTTTGCCCCTTGATAGTGATTGTCGAGAGCATTGGGTTTTCCTCCTATGTTGTCTTTCTTCTAACCATGATCACCTTATATAAATTGGGTTATGGTCTGATTTTAAGTCTCAAATACGCTCTCCAATACTAACTTCATCTATCTTTTCTATTAAACTTTGTGAACACATCACATAGTCAACGACACTTGCCCGATTGTATGTGTTTCAAGTGAAGTTCCAGACCTTTTCCATTTATCTAGACCATTGCAAATAATTAAGTTGAAAGCCCCACACATTGTAAGCAACTCCTCTCCAGAATGATTGCTAAGTTTGTCATCTTCTGAACACCTCACCCATTGGGGATTCTCCTCTTCAGTGAGCCAAATAGGATTGTTATCCTCTTTGCAACAAAGAATGTTAACTTGATTATTTGTCATTCTAGCATTGAAATCTTCCACTAGAAGAACTTCTCCCCGCTGAGAATACACGGCAATATCATGTTTTAAAGCTGCATATGGATCCTTGTTGTCAAGCCCCTTATGTTCGTAAGTTTTTAAGACTTGAGGGGCAAAATAACATGTTACAATTCTTATGTGATTCTCATTCTCTGATATTTTCAACCATAAATATTGTTTATTTGCATCTTCTTTAATTAACTGAATGTGACGGCCTTCTTTTTCTTTCACTAAAACTAGTATTCCCCCATACCCTTTGCCATTTTTTGCTACCTTGTTCCAAACTGCCGGCTTCAAATAACCATCAAACACAGGAGTTTTGCAACCATCATGCTCATGAGTTTCTGTGAGATAAATTATGTCTCTACCTTCCGCAATAGGCCCTAACCTAGGTCCCCTCCTCCAAGGGTAACCTCTATAATTCCAACAAACTAAACTTAGGTAGACCTGGGTAGGATTTGACTGCTACGCAGTTTGGCACATAAGACTCAAATTTGAGTCTTCACCCCTTTTCGTCCATGTTGCTCTTGTTGTTTTTGTCTCGATTATTGAACTCTTTATTTTTTCTTTACTGCCAACTCGCTACACTGATTTGCCTAGAGACCCAAACACTGCAATAACGGCTTTCCCATTGTACAACCATGCCCTTTTCCCTTCATTTCTTGTTGTTCTAATTTTCTCCACTTCATCCCTTCTCTCCTCTTGTTGTTTTTTGGTTAAATCTTCATCGAGGAAGAAGTGTGAGCCTTTCAAGAGTTTCTTTTTGCCCAAAAGTTGTCGTTTGTCTTGTATGCTTGCCATGGTGACTTTAATGGGTCGAGGCCTCTCTTCACATATCCTCCCAACCCTTCTTGCTTGGCAAATTTGCCCTTTCCAATGTAGTTTCTCTTTCAGAAAGTCTCTTGTCAAATTGAGAGTACTTTCATTCTTCCCATAATATCTTATTCTCCTAATAATAAAGTTTGTTTTCATGTCCTGCCTTTCATTGTGTTCTATTTCATGTGCTCTACGAGCACTCGCATCTTCTTCTTCCTATGTCCTTATGTAACCATTAGCATCTTCAGCTCTAGCTTTGATTTATTTTGGACTATCTTTCCCACTATTCATTTTTGCCTTCTCTTTGGAAATGTCTGTTAGTTGAGATACCTATGTATCTACCTGAGTTGCTATCTTCATGCTTTGTCATTTTTGTTTTCCTATCTCTAAAGCCTCTTGTAACATTGTTACCTGTTCTTTTAAAATTCTATTACCTTCCATTAGACATCGGTTTGCAACTGTGATCTCTGAAATTTTGCAGTCCCTTTCCGGTTCTCTGGCTTCCAAAATCTCCAGCCTTGTCTTGGCCTTTATCATTTTTTGGACATATAGATCTGATGACCAAGTAAGAGGTGTAGATGTGGGATTGTAAATGATAGATTCTTCTTTATTTTTGTTTCTCTTATTTATTTTCTTTCTCTTGATCGGTTTCTTCTCATTTATCTCCATTTAAGGTGAGCAAGCCTATGCCTTAAAATGCCCTCATATTGCTTTGCGTTTACCCAAATCCACTTTCCTGTTTTGTCTGTGGAAGCAATTTTGACTTGACCCAAATTATTTGTTTCCACAAAATCTGAAATTTCCTTGCTCTTTACGCCTTGGCTCTTCTGAGCATTTTCCATGTTCTAAGCATTTACCTTCCACCGATTGATTCCAAACTGTTCAGAGTGCTGCTAGCATGTCATTCGAATTTCACCCTGAATTTTGACGACCTTAGTTCCTTCCCTCCGAGTTAGATATCACTGATCGCAACTTCGCAAGGGCTAACGTGCCGTCGGTTTACCACGGCTCTCTATTTCTTGGCAGTTCGTTGAACTCTCCCTTTTGGTGTGTTTGAGCTCTAACGCACGGGATGGATGACTCGACCAAAGTTGAAGCCGGATCGGTTCGGTTCTGTTGTAGCTGTAAATGTAAAGATGTTTGCAACAGTCAAACGCTGTGATTTGATTGATGCGTGCGCTTTCTCGCCTTCTCGCTTTAGCTTTTGATGAACATTTAATTACAACCTCTTTTTTCAGATGAAAAACATCTGCCATTCACATTTACTCACATTACATTTGTGCATGTATACAGGGAATATAACAATGACGCTGATTGGCTATCCTAGGATGGACTCAACCTGCAGGGAGTTTGGGAGATCAAGGAGTCCCAACAGGAAGACATTTCCACTTATCTTCATGAATCATGGCTTTAGAATTCTATTTGTTTTCTGAAATGAACTTCTGACTTTTTCACAGCTATAATTTAACAGTTTGATTGGCATGCTTCGAGACTTATGAAGCCTAGCTTTTGCTCTGCGGCAGACAGCTGACAATACTCCTTATGGTTCATGAAAACGAATGGGTGGCAGGACCCCCTGTATATGTAAATGACAATAGAATTTTTGTAATTTTGTCTTATTGCTGACTACAGCAACAGCCAGTTTGAACTACTGTTCTGACCCTCTATGTTATTCTGCTCTTTAAAAAAAAGAAAAGAAAAAAAGTGAACTCTTCACCATTTTTAGGAAATCCTAAGCGAGAACAAAACCCACTTCATTGCAAATAACAAAAGTTATGTCTGACTGAAAGGCCTGATTCTGTATGAATCCACTTTAGTTTTGTTTTGTTTCCATGCAAAACCCACTTCATTGCAACTAACAAAAGTTATGTCTGACTGAGAGGCCTAATTCTGTGTGAATCCACTGAAGTTTTTCTTTTGTTTCCATGCAAATGCCGATAACTAAATTTTTCTGCATTTTGACAGTAAGTTGATCACCAAATAAAATGAATACAAGATAAGCAGAAAACAGAAGAAATTGTTTGGAGTGCTTACCCAAATGATTTCAGTGCATACAAAGGCCGCCTTGCTTGTATGGTGTACTTGGCACCAACTGTGACCGAGCAAACTATGGTCTGCTCGAGACGTATGAAATAGAAGAGAAGGAATAGTGCCAATGTTGACCGAAATCTTTCAAACATAAAGATCCCTGATTTTAGCAATACAGCCACAAGAATATCATACGTCATAGTGATGGAAATCACGAAAAGCCATGACGCAAATGGTTTCTAGTGCAGTACTGCTCGTATAGAGGGCAGGGTTGAAACAAGTGCCACTGCGGAGGCGATGTCCCACAAGGAATTGGATTGATGACTGACCTTAATTTAATATCCTTAAAATATGAACATTATCCAATCAAATAGTAATTGGAAAGAAATGCATGACTAATGATGTTTATAATAAACTAATTATTGAAATGTTTTGAGGTTAATCTAAATTTGCTGGCATGATAGTTTGATGTTGATGTTGTATAGAAACAAAAAAAATGGTTGAGATTAATTTAATATATTCTTCAGTATTAGAGTCATAGAAACCTCTACCATAGTGATCTGAAAGTAATTCCTTGAAGGACTCTCAACATGTAGTTTGTGAACTGCTGCATGCATGCTTTCAATATTCATGTAGGCCATTTGCATTTGCACTGCAATACGTTCTAGCTGGAATCTCAGGGTGATAAGACAATCTGTGAAACAAAAGAAAAGAAAAATGTGTAATCCCAGGGTGATAAAACATTCTGTGAAGCAAAAGAAAAGAAAAGAATGTGTAGATTAGAAAAGAAAAAATATGTAGATTAATTCTTGTTAGAAGAGCGAGGATCATCAATATGAAAACTGTGTAAAGAAGCAGGCCCCTTAGTTCAAGCTCATTTGACTTGGGTCTGGAGAAATGGTAGATTAATCAAAATTTGGGAAGATGACATTCTAGGAAGACCCCACTCAACCACAGCTATTGAAGTAGAAGCCTGGTCCCAAAAGAGGATATGCAAGTATGAACGTGGACTCATTCCAAAGGTGGGAACATCAATGTATTTCTGTCAATTTTATTTTAAGTTTTAAGAGAAATACTTTAAACTTCATATAGTAATAGATAATAAAATATTTTTAAACTATCAATAATAAAAGGATGATTTAAATATAAATTTAAAAAAAAAAAATTAAGAATAATTTTGGTCACCATTATAATTTGTAAGAGCTATATAATTAAATGGTTGGTAAACATAAATAGATATCAAAGCACCTATATTATAATACATTTTGTATTATCAAAATAAAAAACATCATAGAAATTAATTAAATTATAACTTTGTTTTAAATTGTTCTCTTTTTCTTTGTAAGTTTAAGTTTGTATTATCTTATAAATTCAAAATATCAACCTACCTTTGTCATTTGTTCATGATTTTCTATGATCATCGAAGGCAAGCTCAATCTGCCACTACAGAAACCAAATATATTGACCAACTTTTAAGAAGAATTCATACCAGTACAAAATTAGTTGAAATCCAGCTAGCCTATCAACTAGAGAACTAAAAAGGAAAATATCTTTGGAGAACATAAAAACTCAAGAGTCTGAGGAGGTCACAGGGGCAGGATCTTTGGCGTTGGAACCTAGAGGACTTGGAGGCTTAAGCTCACACTGGAGGTGGCTCTCTAGATGAGCTAGTCGGGCATCCAAGATTTCTAGGCATGAACGTTGAAATATTTGAGCATGTTTGATGTCATTTAGGGCAGAAAAACGTCATATTAGTCCTCTTGCTTCTCCTTTAATACCTGCCAAGAAGATTTTTAGATGTCAATGGAGAGTTATTGAGTTAAGATAATGTTTTGTCTTCCCCTAGTGTGATCAAGGTTGGGAACCCAGTGGGAAACATTTTCAATAATATTTGAGTCCAAGAAAACAAGATGTTCATCAGCAGGCAGAGTCTCAAGACGTCGAATCTTAGCTCAAATCTCAGGTGGAACAATAAAGTGGTAAACTCCACAACCTCATGAGTCGGTGCTTCGACACAGGTTCTAACCTGTAAACCATGATCAACCTCTCCTCCACCTCCACCCCACCCACCTCAGTGGTTGTGCATGTGTTGTTGAGGTTGGGTAGTCATAGTGGACAGAGACCAGGAAAATGATATGACTACAGGATAACCAACAATGCAAGAATATAAAGAAGGATAAAACAAAGGCTTGTAAAGGTGGAAACTGAAAACAAGTATGTAGATAGAGTGCGGGAAGCGAGTAGAGCCGATGGGTTGGAGAAATATATCTCGTCAAAACTTCAAGACATAAAAATCATGCCACCCTTCTTGCCCACATAATTTATGTAACAACCCCTGGTTGATTTTCCTTATAAATAAAATAAGACCAAGGTCATGGGACACATATTCTAAGTTGAATGTTGGGCAGACACTTTAGTGGGAATCACTTGTGATTAATTAATGGCTATGGAAATTGGAAAAGACATTAGTGAAGGCAAAGAAGCAATACTTTACATTTAATTATGGAAATAAAGGAAAATAGGAGAAAAGGAAGGTGAAGAGACACAAATTTGCGTGCAAGGGAAAATTAGCAGAAAAATGAGGGAAAATGAAGAAAAAATGAGACATCAATAATAAAAAGGCATCAAAGAATCAGTCCATAGCTTTTGTCAATTCAGTTTTGGCCCTTTTTCTACGAAGCTTCACAATAAATGCTCCCAGCTTCTTGACAAACCCCTCGCTAAATAGATTATCCCAAGAGCTAGTTGCCAACATATCTGCATAAATTTCCCTATTGTCTTTGAAGGCCTCACATTCTAAAATGAAATGTTTTTTTGTTTCCACTTTTCCAGAAGAACAAAAAATGCATACCCTTTCCTCCCACACTTCCTTTGGCCTTTTCTAGCGCCCTGTTTCATAACGGAGTTGATGAGAATTAGTCCTTAACTAATCAATAAGAATTTTGTCTCTCCAAGAAATATTGGCCTCTATGTATGCTTTTGGTTTATGATTATGAGTGGGATTAAACAGTTCAATATAGTAATTTTTCTTTCTTCTTAGCTCCTTATCCCAAGTACGTTTGTGGAACTTTTCCATAACAAAAGCTTTTATGTGTTTGTTGTTTATGGGACAAGCATTCAAGAAAATACCCCATTTACTAAACCATTTGTTATTTTGTTGCATCCAAGTTTTTTTGCTCTTGCACAATGAATCATTAAAGACAACCTTAGGCCATCTACCCTCTTCCATTTGCTCAATTTTTTTCAAATAAATTATGACTCGCACCATAGCAATTGCTTCAATAGGAGCAATCCTTGTTCCACTTAACAAGATATCATAAGGAACTACACTTTTAATCTTAAATTTGTTTGTAATCAAACGCTTCTGAATTTTCTCAATTTGTTTCCATTGCATGTCGAAGGTATTGCTAGCCCATAGTTCACAACCATAGAGAATCACCAGAATTACTAGAAGCCCAAAAAGAGTTTGAGTGGTCTTCCAATCCCATAACTCTGCCTCTCTACACCTATTTTGAAAAGCATAAAATGCTTTCCAACCCCCCAAAGTTCTTTTCTTTCTACAACCATTCCTGCTTAGATTTTTGTTGAAGTCAATCTCGAGGTATTTGTAATCGCAACTTCTTCCAGAATGTTGCCTTTAAAGTACAACTTATGTTGATTATATTTTCTTTTCTTAGAGAAGATCACTACTTTCGTTTTGCTGATATTGACTTGCATCCCCACACTTCTACAAAAATACTCAAGGGATATTAAGTGGTCTTGCAAACCAAGAGCCGATTTATCAATCAAAATAAGGTCATTTGCATACAAAAGAAGCCTTACAACAAACTTGCACAAATAGATACCATCACCCCCTTGCGAATTTAACCACTTCTCAAGCTTGTTGATATATAAACCAAAAAGGGTAGGAGACAGTGGACAACTTTTCTTGACCCCGATATCGCTTCTAAAACTTTCAGCAATGCCTGCTAAAGTTTTAATTTTGACTTTCACATCTTCATACAACCTATGCACAACTGCTCTCAAATGTTTAGGAACCCCAAGTTCCTCCATTCTCTGCCAAAGTTTATCCTTGGGAACCGAGTCAAATGCTTTTTTGAAATCAACAAAGCAACAAAATACTTCTTCCTTTTTCTCCCAAACTTTTTCAATGATGTTCCTTAAAGTTATGCAATGATCAACTGTGGAATGTCTAGGTCTAAAACCTGCTTGCCCTTTAGTACGCTTATCTCTTTCTTCTCCCACTTGCTAATTTTGTCTTCTAGCATGCTTCCAAATAGATTTGCAAACAAAGGGTTTATCATGATGGTCCTATAATTGGAGGGATTATTAACGTCACCGCTCTTGAAAAGAGGTATTGCCAGACTAGTTGACCAATCTATGGGGAGCCCTTGTTGTATGATGTTGTTGAAGATTTTTGTAATGTGAGGTGCAAGAATCTTTGAGCCCCACTTTAGATATTCTGCTCGGAGTTCAGCTAAGTATTTTTCTTTTCCAACACCCAACTTCTTGATAGCCATCTCTACCTCTTGTGCCATGAAGAGTTCAGTATCAGTGTTGATAAAGGGGGGAGGGTCAACCTTGGGAACCTACTCATAGAGTTGTCTTATATAGTCAATCCATTTAGAAGCTGTAATATTATTTCCAATTTGTATCTTTTTTGGTTGGAGCTCCTTCCAAAATAATTTGGGATTATTTTCCCAAGGAAGATTAGTTCTTCCCTCCTTGAAACCATGAAATCAACCTTTTTCTTGCTTAATAACTGCTTGTACGATTTGAGCTTTATGTTATCCTTGTTCGACTCTTTCCACATTCTCCTTGCCTTTTTTCATTCCTTGTCAAACCAAGCATTAACCAGAAAGCAATTTGTTTCAGACTTTTAAATTCTTGTTATTTTGCACTTTGCAAGTGTGCATTGAATTAAATGTGTTAATTCATGACTATGAAGGCTATGAATTGTAATTTTCTCCTTCTCAAAGAGCCTCTCTAGCGTCATTTTGAAGGTATTACAATTTTCTGGCGTTAAAAGAATTCTACTATGTGGGAGATTTTGTTGGACATGCTGAATTTTTTACTCTAATTGTTTTTTTCCAATCCAAGAAAAACATAAATAAATTGGCTTGTGATCTGATTTCAAATCCCACAGCTGATCTCCAACCAAAACTTCTTCCATTTTCTCACACAAACCATGTGAGCAAATTACATAATCTACCACACTTGCTCCATTGTAAGTCTTGCAAGTGAAATTACCAGACTTTTCCCATCTAGTCAAGCCATTACAAATGACTAAATCAAAGGCCCCACATAGAGTAAGCAATTGTTCACCAAAGAGATTGTAGCCCTTGTCCTCTGAAATTCTTTCCCACTGATGATTACTTTCTTCTATAAGCCAAATAGGGTCACAATCATCTTTACAACAAAGAATTCTAGCTTGCTCACTTGCAGTCGTAGCATTGAAATCACTCACTATAAGGACTTTACCTAGCTGCGAATATGTTGCAATATCCACTTTTAAAGCTGTAAATGGATCTTTGTGGTCAAGCCCTCTACCTTTGTAGATTTTTTAAACATTTGGCGCAAAATAGCATGTTTCAATTCTGATGTGGTTTCCATTTTCTGATATTTTAAACCAAATGAATTGCTTATTTGAGTCTTCTTTTTCTAACTGAATAAGATGACCTTATTTCTCCCTTACTAAAACCATGATACCCCCATGCCCTTTGCCATTCCCTGCTGCCTTGTTCCACATTTCCATCTTCTAGTATCCTTCAAACAAAGGTGTCTTGCACCCTTCATGCTCATGTGTTTCTATGAGGCAAATTATGTCTCTATTTTTCGCAATATGCCCTAACCCAGGTCCTCGTCTCCATGGGTAACCTCTGCAGTTCCAACAAACTAATCTTAAGGAAACCTAGGTATGACTTGATTGCTATTTATTTTTACATGCAAGACTCACATTTGAGTCTTTGTCCCTATTTTCCCATACTGACCTTGCTTTTTGATTTCCTGTTGAAGAGTTTGTTGCCTCTTCTTTATTACCATCTTGTTCCTCTGTTTTGGAAGGAGGTCCAAATTGCGCTATCACAGCTTTGCCTTTATAAATCCATGCTCTCTTTCCTTCATCTCTTGCTGCCCTAACCTTTAAAATTTCCTCCTGTTGTTTTACAGTTAAATCTTCTTATAGGAAAAAATGAGAACCCCTCAAGAGATGTTTCTTGCTTAGAATAATATATTTTTCACGCAAGCTAGGCATAATGACTTTTATGGCCTGGCCCTCTCCTCGTTAAACTTACCCACCCTCCATGCTTGACATATTTGTCCTTGCCATAGCAACTTGTCTTTCAAGAAGTCTCTTGCAAGGTTAAGAGTACATTCATTTTTCCCATAGTCTTTCACCCCTTTAATAATTATGTTTGCTGCCCTATTTTGTCTTTCCTTGCCTTCACTATCTTGCATGTTGTCAACCTGAATATTTGTTTCTCCTTCCTTATTAGCAGAATTGTTAATAACTTGAGCCCAAGTTTTGGAAACTTTGGTGGAATCTCCTTTCGTTTCTTATCTTGCGTTCTCTTCATGGTTGTTTATTTGGGCAATCATTTTCCCTTTATCCTGGGATTATTTCACATTCACCACCTCTGTACTTTCCACTATATATTTCTTTATGTTTTTCACATCCACCTTTATACGTTGCCATTTTGTCTTCCCTATCAGGAAAGCTTCCTGTAGCAATGCCACTTGTTCTTTTAAAATTTTATTGCTTTATGATAACACATTGTTCTTAGCCGTTATTATATGAATTTTATGATCTCTTTCCTTCCCTTTAGCTTCTAAAACCTCCAACCTTTGTTTTTCATTTAACAATTTTTTCACATAAAGATCAGCTGACCAGGTGAGAGGTGTGGATGTGGGACTATATAAGACAAAATCATCAATGACTTTTCCTTTGGACTTCTTGTTGCCATGTGCTTGTGGAGGAGACTTTTTTGAGTGCTTTTTACGAAGGGCTCGATTACTTTTCTTTTGAGACTGTTTCTTCCTTGCTTGCTCCCATTTTAGACGGGCTATTATTCATTTTAAAATGCCCTGATATTGTTTGGCATTGACCCAAACCCACTTCCAAGCTTTGGTGGATGAGGCAATTTTCACTTGTCCTAAATCATTTATCTCCACATGCTCTGAAATTTATGGTTCCTTTGTCATGTTTGAATGCATTTGTTGCTACTTTCTCTCTGTCGATACTTTTGCTGCATAAAAACTCCCTGCTCTCACACTGCTCACTGTTCACTACTCACTGCTACCCACACTACTCACACTGCTCTGCTTTGCTCTACTCATACTGCTCACCACATTGCTAAATAGTTGGACAAAAACCTCCAGCAAATTCAAACCCAACTGCTCCTCCAAATTCAGTCCTCCAAATGAACATGGAGAAAACTGAGGTGAACAACATGCCAAATTAAGTGGTGATGGCCTAATTAACGCAAGTTGGAAGTGACTTGGTTGTAGATGATCTCTGTGTTACAATTCAGAATGGCTATAATTGGCTACAAACTGCCATTACATTAGCTCCACACTTTTTCTCTTTTCTGAGCATAAACAGGTTAAGGATTGTTTGTAAACATCCAACATCCAACACGCCTCACTGCACGTAACTAGAATTCCAACCAGATAAAATATAAATTAACTAGAATTCTAGCCAGATAAGCAGTCAAACAAGTGTGTTCACCTGTACTACTAGTAAGAGAGATACCATTTGATTCAGCAGCAGTTCAACCACCAGGTCCAGTTGAACCAGAGCCTACTGCCCCTAACTGAAGTCCCTACATGCGTGTTTGACTGTCCAATGCGGAGACCAGCCAACAAGCCTGCCTTCCCCCAAGCCCCTAACTAAGACCCCTATGTACACGTTTGATTGAGAGATGTGGGGCTCCTAACTAAAGCCGCTACATAAGCATTTTAGTGACAAATGTGGGGACCAACCAACAAACTGACTCGACATTGTTGTCTTCCTAAGGAGTATTAATATATAATAGAATATTTTAATCATGTCAACGACACCTAACAGTTTAGGGACCCCACAAGTAGCTAGAAAAGAAAAACTTGCACAGTCCAAAACATCACACCTAAATCTTATTTTCTTTTTGCATCTTGGATCTTCTACGGTGTATTTTGACCAAGAAATCTGCAACTCTTATTATCTTCTCTTCTTCAAACAAATTACTCAACTTGTTCACTTTTAGTGTCTTAATATAATTGATCTCGATATCCTTGTAAGTTGAACATTCCTTGAAGCAATGTCATTTCGTCTCTACCACTTCTTGTGTGCAATAACTACACCTTTTGTCTACCCACACCTCTTTAGCTATCGTCCATCTTCCTGTTTAACATCTAAGTTGATGTGAATGAGTGCTTACTTGAGCGATCAACATTTTTGCTTTCCAATTTATTTCCATTCCTATGTAGGACTTTTGTATATGGTCGTATGTAAGATTGAAATTCATTTTTCCTCCCAAACGACCCTTTCCCTTTGAATTTTCTTTGCACACACTTTTTTATTTCCCCTTTGTTATTTGGCCATTCACTTATGTTAATACCCCACTTATTCATCCATTTGATGTTTTGTTTCAGTCGTGTGCTCTTCTTTCTATTTAATTTCTCTCATGCTGCCATTTTTGGCCAATGATGAGTCTCCATGTTATCTAATCTTCTTGGATAACTTAACAACCGAAACATAGTCAATTCTTCAACGGGGAAAGGCTTAGTGTTTGCCAAGACAATATCATAAGGAATAGTTCATTTAATCTTGAGGCTATTTGTGCTTAATTTTCTTTGTAATCTCTCTATTTGTCTCCACTTTCTTGTTGAAGTGTTGCCACTCCATACTTCATATTTGTATAGTACCACTGGAACCATTAAAAGCCCAAAAAGGGTCTTCTTAGTCTTCTAGTATTCTGCTTGTAGAAAATCTATGTCTCGAGATTTACCTATCACAAGCTTCTTTATTCCATATTTAATGTCTTTCAAAGAGAAAAGTTTAGTTCCTAAATTGCTTATCAAAGGGTTGTTTTTATCTAGCCTTCTCTCATATAGTTGTTTTGCATATTCTAACCATTCAAGATTTGTGATATTATTCTCTTTATTTATGTCATTTTGTTGCAATTCTTTCCAAAGGCCTCTTAGATTGTGCCTCCCAAGTGAAATCAACTCCTTATTTATTATTTGCATATAAAACTTCTTTTTTCAATTTGACTAAATTTTCATATTCCCTATTATTACCGTGTATTTTGGCCATTTTATTTGTTGCCTAACATTCCTCATCATACCATGGGTTTGTTGGAAAGCTATTTTTGTTGTTTCTTTTAGGCTTGGACCTATTGCAATAATTGAGAGACTTGAGAATAATAGAGGTCAACATGATGATGTATGTGGTTTTCTCATTTGAATTGACCAGCTCATTGGTTCCCACTCCGTGCCACTATTTTTTGCGGGTTGTTCGAAAGGTTTCTTTGTTTTAATGAATCAAAAGGAATGTGCCTTGAGTAGCTTCTTTCTTTTCATTTTGTTGCATCTCCTCTTGGTACTGATTATCATATTGTATGTTGATCTTTACATGTATTGAATTGTGATATGATTTCATTTCTATGGGACAATCCTTCACCTTTGTCTATGAAACTGGTCATGGGTTTCTTTGAGCTTATAACATAATCCACCACATTTTGACCATTGTAGGTGTGACACTTAATGTTCCCTGAGCTTGGCCAAACTTTTAAACCATTGCATATAATCAAATCATACAAGTTGCAAACTCCCAGCAATTTTGTCCCATATTGTGTGATAGCTCTTTTTTCATCTTGAGATACTCTTTCCCACTTTTGGCCCCCTTCCTCTTCCAACCATAATGGGTTGTCTCCGATTCCCTCTTCATTACTAAGGCAAAGAGATTGGTTATTGCAATTCTAGCATTAAAATTATCCAATTAAGGTGATTTTCACTTTGTGGTTGTATGCTGATATATCCTTTTTCAAGGTCACATATGGGTCATCTTTGTCTAATTTCTTTTTCCTATAGAATTTTGAACCATGGGGAGCGAAGTAGCATGTTGCAAGCGAAATTATGAGATCCTTAACCTTAATTTTCATTTATATGTATTTCTTATCTGGGTCTTCCTATTCCACATGTATGTTTTTTTCCTAAGATTATCTTACTAAATTTGTTACCCCTAAATTTGATACCCCTTTCCACTTTCAGTTATCTCATTAAATACTGACATCTTTGTGTAGCCCTCAAAATTCATAACCTTGCATCCCTCATGTTCATGTATCTCAAGGAGGACAAATTATATTCATCACCTCAACTATGGGCCCTAAACCAGCCCCCCTCCTCCAAGGATAACCCTTGTAATTCCAACTTACTAAGGAGAGGTGTCCCTAGGGGAGGTCGCTTTCTTATTTACTATGTGTTGTTTCGTTGTTGAATGTTGTTTTTCCACGACACTGGAGAATCTAGGTTAGGGTCTTAGAATATATGACACAAATAACTCAAATGGCACAACAAACTACTTTGCACAGCAGAATAAATACATTAGTAAATCAATACGTGCACAAATAGACAACTTTTTACAATTTTTCAACAACTCAACTTCGTTATTTTAACAAACTATAGTACAACTATCTAGGGCTCTCATACAAGGGATCATGGTCCTCATAGAATCACTGATACAAGAATACATATTAGGGTTTGTTGTCAACAACTATGACAACTAATCTACCCTGAACAAGACAACACTTGACCTACTTGTTGATGTAGCACTCCACATCCCTTTTAGTCCACATGTCTTAAACACATTTGTTAATCCTTTGGATCTGAATATGCAATAACACTAATCTGCCTCTACCAATGAATCTTGCTCCTTTAGGTCATTGAACATGACTCACCAATCTGGCCTCTAGATGATCATTAGTCCACCAACAAATCAACACATAGGGTCTTCTTGTGAGTTGTTCACAACTCCATTTGTGAACAACTCTTAGGCTTCCCATTGTTTCTCTTCAACTAGTTGGGACTTCTTCCTACTATTGTCTTCATATGTTGGTCCAATGAATACAATCTTAGGGCATGGAGGGTTGCCCACTTTCACTGTAAAAAATCCTTCTTAAACAATGAACTTAGGGCTTATTCACTATCCCACTTAGGTTTCCACTTCTTCCTTCAAGGGATTAACCACTAGGCCACTTCACTTTTGCCTCTCCTACCATATTTTAGCCCCTTTAGAAATCTTGACTTAGGGCACACAAGGACACCTTCTTTCTACCCTCCAATCAGTCCACTGTGAAAATTTGGAAAACCCTGAATCCTACTGTAACAACTAATTTAGTTTCTTCTAATTGTTAAATGAATTGAACAAATTATTTATTGCATCCTATGGTAAATATCAAAACTAATACACTGCAGCCTTCACAAATAAAATATGCGGAAAAAAATTAATGCTAGAAGAATAAATGCACACACACAAATACACATTTATTTTTGGACTAAGTTCCTCGAAAATCCCACCTCGGGAAAGCGGGTGCAACAGTTGAGGGTTTTATTATTATGCAGTAGTAAATATGAGTACGAAACTATGGATGCTCAAATCTAGCCATCCATACAGAGAAATGATTGACAATAAGTCTAGTGAGAAAAATACCACTCCCATTGGTGATTTGACATTGACCTTGGCTCAAGATGAGCTGCTCTTTGCTACCTTTGTGCAGTCCCTATGTCAACCTACATAGTGCTATGACCCACAACTCGGAATTGTGTCTCTCTTGCCAATTGATCAACTATTGTCTGGAAGATGGACTTTCCTGGCCTCTAGGCTCCAACTCTGGCTTTTGGCACTAAATCATTGTTTCTCCCCAACAAAATACAAATTCCCCTCTGAAGCATTGCGTTGCCTCTCTGTGGAACTTAGTGCCTCTGTGAAATGCACTCACTAGAATAGGAAAATCTTCCTCCAGCCTTACTATCCCTGCCCCTCTCTCACTGCTTCGAGCTCACAATCTCTCTCCCCGACAACTTAGTGCTACTACTCTGGAGTTCATTCTGCCAGTAAATTCAAATTGCTAGTGGCTCAAAGTGTGTTCTCCAACCCCCATCGAATTTATTCTTATAATATCTCATTGAGACATCAACGACCAAGATTAAAACATAATCGATGGCTAAGATTAACTAGAATTTTTTCCATGTCTTCTTCTAGAAGATTCTCACCATGATCTAATTAATACCCTTTAATTAATCATATTTCCTAAGTTTAGACTTAGGAAACATTAAAAAAATGATTAATTATTTTAATTAAGCTGTCTCTAGGTGGAATTTCTAGAAACAATTTTTGGGTTTTGGAGAATACATGTATTCTAGAATCTCCACCAAATTTCTTGGTAGAACACATCAGATGCTACAAAAACTAACACTCCCTCTTCGCAAGGAATGTGTTCTAACACTGCAACCCATTGAAGCAATACCTTGTCTCTGCACCACCTCCTGTTACGCTGTTGAAGTCTAGCTACTTCGCCCATCACTATTTCACAACTCTAGTATGAGTTGCATTTGTGTTGTTGTTGATCCTATTGAATTTCTGTCAACTATTGCATCTGCATTGCAACTCCCCCTCCATCTGCTGCTACTACAACTACAACATCTACAATTGAAAAGCACCCAAAATACTGAATCAACTGTGATTGGTATGATGCATCTGTCACCTGAGTCCTAACTATTACTAGACTCTGCATTGTCACTGAAGCCTCTACGTTGTTGTTGACTTTGCTTTGTGCCAACTGCATTGTTACCAACTCTGCACTGTGTTGTCCAGTATTTAACCATTACTAGCTACTGCATCTGTCACTTTGGCATCTGACTGCATCATCTACCACTGATCCATCCCACTACTGCATACTATGGGCCCCCATAACAAGGTGTTGATTCAAGAGGTGGACCTCCTCAAGAACCATTCCCATCCTTAGCTCTTTGAGGCTACAAAACCAAATCACCCCACCTCCCTCCTGGAGGTATATCGGTGATCATGCTAAACTCTTCCTCCAATCTGGAGGACAACCTGTCGATCTTTGCAAATTTAGCCTATTGATCCTTCTTCTCCTCTTTGTCCTTCTTTCTAAGAGGAAATTTAGTGATGTAGTGTCCAAGCTCACCACATCTAAAGCATTTGACCTTGGAAATGTCCTTCCTCCTGTGCTGCTCCTACTGTCCCTTTGATGTGAGGGTCACATTTTCCTCTTCCTTTACTTGCTTCGTCCCACTGCTATTGTTGGTACCACTAATGGTTCTCTTCACAAGATCTTGCCTCATCTCCTCCTGCTACAAATCACCCCACATTCGATCCCAATTCGGCAACTTATCTCTGCCTAGAATACTTTGGACGAAGACCTACCATTCTTCAGAAACATTGTTTAGAGCTAACCACACCAATTTTGTAGGTTGGGGTGTTGACCCTACTGCAGACAGCTAGTCCCAGACATCTTGAAGCCTAGTGAGGAAGGATTATATGCACTCCCCTTTCTGCATCCTCATACATCTCATCTTCTCCTCAAGGTACATCTTCCACTGCTCAGAAGATCCCTGATATAGCATAGCAAGAGCCTCCCACATCTGTCGAGCAATATTTTTGCCAACTATGTGAGACACCATGTGATCTTGAACCCCATCGAGAATCAATCTCTTTTATGTTATCATCTCCTTCTTGTAGGTCTTTAGCGGATCTACATCTGTGGGTACAACTGCCACGTTATCAATGTATGCTTTGAGTTCATATTCAACTAGAACACATGAAATTCTTGCCTTCCATATCACATAGTTCAAGGCTCCCTCCAACCGATCTTGATCTCTGAGCCCTACTAATGCCATCTCCTGAAAAAGTCAAATTCCTCCTCTTCTCCTCTGCGCTATTGCTGACGGGCTCTACGCACTCCCTGCTAGAGTGGGAAAATCTTCTCACAAATATTATTGTTTTGCTAGGAAAAATCAAACTTATAGGCTAGAACTCCCCTGAGAAAAGAATTACCTCAATGTGTGCTCTTCCTTCCTCGTGATGTTATTTTTCACTAGAAAACTACTGCAAATAACTGTGTCCCAACTGAAGATCTATTCTACGAGGAAAATATTGTGTCTCCCTCTACCTCTGGTAAACTCTAATTTGGAAAATCTAATTTCTCTGTCGACTCTCTAAGAGAAATATACCTCTCCTTAAAAAATCAACCCTTCTCCCCAAAGGAATTGTGTTGCCTCTAAGGGTTTCGAACTGCTGCCTATGCAGAGATTCAAAATTCCTCTTCCCTTCTACTATTGAGATCCCAGACTTACAATTTATGTCTGATAACATGTGAAAATTTGGGAAACCCTGAATCCTACTGCAACAACTGTTTCCTCTATTTGTTAAATGAATTGAACAAATTATTTACTGCATCCTACAGTAAATATCGAAACTAATACATTGTAGCATTCACAAATAAAAAACTATGGAAGAAAAATAATGCTGGAAGAATAGATGCACACACCCACAAATACACAATTATTTTTGGACTAAGTCCCTAGAAAAACCCAACTCGGGAAAACCGGTGCAGCAACTGAGGGTTTTATAATTATGTAGTCGTAAATCTGAGTACAAAACTATGGATGCTCAAATCTAGCAATCCATATAGAGAAATAACTAACAATAAGTCTAGTGAGAAAAATCTCACTCCCATTGGCAATCTAACACTGACCTTGACTCAAGATGAGCTTTTCTCTGCTACCTCTTTGTAGTTCCTGCGTCAACCTATGTAGTACTGCATCCCACAACTTGGAACTGCGTCTCTCTTGCCTATTGATCAGTTGATCTAGACTTTCCTAGCTTCCGGGCTCCCACTCTGTTTTCTGGCACTAAATCACTGCTTCTCCCCAGCAAAATACATATTCCCCTCTTAAGCTTTGTGTGGCTCTATGATGCCTCTCTGTGGCACTCACTACCTCTCTGCACTGCACTAACAAGAATAGGAAAATCTTCCTCTGACCTTACTATCCCTGTTCCTCTTTCACTGCTTCAAGCTCGCTATCTCTCTCTTTGGCAACTTAGCACTGATACTCTGGAGTTTGATCTGCTAGTAAATTCGAACTGCTGGTGGCTCAAAGTGTGTTCTCCAACCCCCATCAAATTTCTTCTTATAATCTCTCGTTGAGACATCAACGACCAAGATTAAAACATAATCGATGGATAAGATTAAATAGAACTCAATCCATGTCTTCTTCTGGAATATTCTCACCATGAATTAATTAATACCCTTTAATTAATCATATATCCTAAGTTTAGACTTAGTAAACATTAAAAAACGATTAATTATTTTAATTAAGTCATCTCTAGGTGGAATTTCCATAAACTATTTCTGGGTTTTGGAGAATACATGTATTCTAGCCACTCCACCAAATTTCATGGCTACAACACATCTGATGCTACAAAAAAATAACATCCACAAGTGTCCTTCCAAAACCATCCAAACTAGGACCTCATCCACTATTAGCAAAATTAACTTAAGAAGACAAAAACATACCTCTTATGGCTAAGATGCAACTATGTTTTGTGCCCCTAATTCTGATTTTTTCAGCCCATTAGTTAGGGATTCTTGTGCCACTACAAAAACCCTGCACTCAACCTCAAAAACCCATCAACTCCTACGTTGTCCTACCTTCCTTCTAGCCTTGCCTTCCATTGTACTCAACCTCCTTCTAGTTTGTTATTACAGATTTTGTTAGGCTTAGATATCCCCTAAACTAGGACTCCGTCCAACCTAAGGTAACAAAGAAATGAGGATTGCTAAACAGAGACAAATTAGCACAAGAATAGCCCAAAAACCTTGCTTCTCTTATTGGATTCCTTCTCCAAGGACTCCACCTATTGTCATGAGAAAATAGACCCACAAACTATCCCTTTTCCCTCCTTCGCTAGGCTTGTCTTGGATGCATCTATCTCATAGTACTATGAAGTGTTTCACTTGTATGGAGAAATGAGCCTCCACTTCATCTTCTATTTATATGCTTCCTATGGTGTGCAACGACTAGCCCTTTAGGGAACCTTTTCAAGCTAACTAACTTGAATCCTTTGTTGCAAGCCCATATGAAACACATTAAAAATATTTTCTCTACAATGACAAGGGCTCTCTTAGTGCTTGAAGCAACCCCTTTCTCCTCTAAGGGTGCTCTATAATATCCAAGTGCCAAGTCATCAAAACTCTTTGTGGTTTCACACCCACAAGCTTGGGTGAAAAGCCCACATCTTGGGTACTTATCCCACAAAGCCCTTTCGTGATGCCAAATCCTCCACAAACCTATACCCTAGGGTTTTGAGTACCTCCCAAGCTACAAATATCAATACCCTCTCTTAGTGAGGGAGGTACTTCCAACATTAGGGAGTAACTTGTCACCAATGACACTAGCCCATCTCGCGTCCACAATTGCAACATACTTTGTAGAATGGACCACACTATCTTGGTAGTGCCTCTGCCTCATCTCATTTAAACCTGAAGATCTTCAACACTTCAATAGGTATGCTCCCTCTGAAGCTAGACTCCTTTTGAGTCTACACAAACTCCACTGGATCAACCTGCAATTGATCTTGTGTCCTACAAGGTCAGTCTAAGTTGCAGTCGAATAGGGGCCATCATCATCGCAACCCAATCCTACAAGCACTCGTCCTCCTAGATCAAGCACAACACGTGAACATGCCTCCATTCTCAGATGTGCAACATCACTTCCCAAAAAAGAAAGTAGCCTACCAACGTCATGTCCATCACATGAATCAATCTTGTCTATACCAATGCCATCCATGCCAAAGAAACTCTCGAGCAATCCCAACAATTTGTGACGAGTCATAGGAAGTCCATGATCAATAGGCTACCCTACAACAAATTGTTTTTCACTAGGTTCTCCACCAATCCACTAGAACTCCTAGCCTATCTCATTGCCAAGCTAGTCAATACCATCTCCATGTCTTTAATTGAACCCTCTGCTCCATGATCTAGACAATCTCATCTCCCTCTAAGCCACTTCATTATGCACCCTATGATTCACTAGCCCTTCAAAGTAGATTTGATACCATGTTGCTTTTCCACAACACTAGAGGATCTAAGTTGGTTCTTAGAATCCTTGACACAACCAACTCAAATGCCACAACAAACTACTTTGCACAGTGGAATAAATACAACAGTAAATCAACACATGGACAAATAGAAAACTTTTTATAAATTTTCAACAACCCAACTTCATTATATTAACAAACTATAATAGAATTGTCTAGGGCTCTCGTACAATGGATCATGGCCCTCATACAACCACTGATACAAGAATATAGATTAGGGTTTGGTGTCAACAACTATGAAAACCAATATATCCTAAACAAGACAACAATTGACCTAATCGTTGATGTAGCGCCCCACAACCATTTCAGTCCATGTGTCTTGAACACATATGTCGGTCCTTTGAATCTACCTCTACCAATTAATATTGCTCCTTTAGGTCATTGAGCACAACTTACTAATCTTCCCTCTTTTTGATCGTTAATCCATCAACGAATCAACACATAGGGCCTTCTTATGACTTGTTCACAACTCCATTTTTGAACAACTTATAGGTTTCCCACTACTGCTCCTAAACTCTTTGGGACATCTTCCCACTATTTCTTTCCTATGCTATTCCAATGAAGACAATATTAGAGCAAGGAGGACTACCCACTATCATTATCAAAATTCCTTCTTCAACAATGAACTTAGGGCATGTTCACTAGCCCACTTAGGTTTCCACTTCTTCCTTCAAGTGATCAACCACTAGGACACTTCACTTTTGCCTCTCCTACCAGATTTGAGCTCCTCTACAAATATGAACTTATGGCACACAAGGACACCTTCTTGTTGTCCTCTAATTAGTCAACAAGTTTCCTCCCAAAACTGTCCAAACTAGGACCTCATCCACTAGCAACAAAATCAACTTAAGAAGACAAAATCATACCTCTTCTTCGTGAGATGCAACTCTATTCTATGCCCCTAATTATGAGTTTTTAATCCCACTGTTTAGGGATTTTTTTTCCACTATAGTAGCCCTCAAAACTGCATCAACTCCTGCATTGTCCTAACTCCCTTCTATCATTGAATTTCCATTGTACTTGGCCTCCTCCTAGGTTGTTATTATAGACTTTGTTAGGCCCATATCTCCCCTAAACTAGGGCTTCGTCCAACTTTAGGTAAAACATAAATGCAAACTACTAAACAAACACAAATTAGCATAGGAATAACCGAAAAACCTTCCTTGTTTTGTTGGTTGCCTTCTCCAAGAACTCAACTTACTGTCATGAGAAAATAGACCCATAAACTAGGCTTGTCTTGGTTGTGGCTATCTCAGAGGTTTCTTCTAATATGAAGTATCACACTTGGATAGTTAAATGAACCTCCACTTCATATTCTATTTATATGCTTCCTAGTGTGTGCAACGACCAACCCTTTAGGGCACCTTTTCAAGCCAACCAACTTGAATCCTTTGTTACAAGCCCACATGAAACACATACAGATTATTTTCTCCACAATGATAGTCACTCTATTGGTTCTTGAAGAAATCCCTTGCTCCTCTAAGGGTGCTCTATCATATCCAATTGCCAATTCATCAAAACGCTTTGTGGTTTCACACCCACAAGCTTGGGTGAAAAGCCCACATTTTGGGTACTTAGCCCACAAAGCCCTTTTGTGGTGCCAAATCCTCTAGAAGCCTATACCCTAAGGTTTCAAATGCCTCCCAAGATACAAATTGCAACATTGAACTGAGCTTTCCCTCTATACATCCAAGCCTCATTCTCTGCATATCTTGTTGTTGCAAATTTTTCCCATTCATTTCTTCTCTCTTCTAATTGTAATGGGGTTAAATATTCATCCATGTAGAGTTGTGTTCCTTAGAGAAAACATGTGTTCCTTGTAATTTTGTTCTTATCTTCTATGTTTTCCAATGTTACTCTTAAATTCCTATTCCTGCCATCTTGTAATAGGGGAAGCTCACAATTGGGTATATGAGTGTAGGAGGGAGAAAATCATGGTATATGAGTTACCAATTCTTCTTACTTGATGGATGTGCCCTACCCACTCCAATTTTTCCACTCAAAAGTATTTTACTAACTTATTGGTGTGCTCACCTTCTCCATAGCCCTTTAATACTTTTATTATTATGTTTGTTTCTCTATCATTATGATGCTTTTCTTCCCCTAAATGCACCTTAATCTTCTTATCTATTTGTTCTCTTTCACTCTATGCCGACCCTCTTGTTACTTATGCCCATGATTTTTCCTCTTCTAGTTGTTCCTTTAGTTTAGCTTCCTTGATCCCTATGTTTACTATTGTTGATTGGAACTCTTGTAGAGGTGGAGTGCCTCTTTCTTCCATTTTATTGAGGGAATTTACTTCTTTAATCTAATTTAGTTCCTGCTTCATGATTGGTATTTCTTGTTGACTTGTTTTCATATTGTCTTATAGTTTGACTATTTCTTCTTTAAATAACTTGTTTTCTTGTTTTCTTGAAGCATATGTAAAAGGGCGAGGAAGATGAAATACAGAAGGGGAAAAGATGTTGGCCAGGATAATGAGTACTCTTGACCGAGAATTACTAAATTATGAATTAGGAAAATGACTTGTTTGAGCCAATTCAATCAACTGTAGAAGGACACAAATAACTAAATCTATGAGGATGAGCACACATTTTTCCCTAGGGTTGGAAGTTTCTTTAACTCATTGGTTAAGTAGAAAAATAAGAGTAGAGATATTTCCTGTGCTCACTATTACCCACTACCTATGGTCCTCAACTGGCAGCCAACAACCCCTTGTAGCCACCAGATAGCTCGATGTTCCACTATCTCTGCCACTTGAGCTAACCATGCGGTCCCTTACCCATATATTATGATTGTATGTTTGAAGGTGGACCTCCTGACTCAAAAGGTATGGATTTTCATTGGTATAGTTGAGTAAGTTTGTTTGAATATCATGGACACTTTTGGGCATGAATTGGTCGGGGGATTCGATGAAAAGAGTGGGCTAGGTATGTACTCCTTTCTCCTTTTCCCGATTTGATGGTTAGACTTGGGTACTAGTCCCATGGGATCTCATTTACTTGCTATTAGATTTAGGGTTGGCATTACATGGGAAATCCTGATTTGGGTTGCATGGTTCCGCTTTCCCGACACCATATACATCACTCCCCTCCACTCACTTAAACCCCACTTCATCACTTTTCCCATCCGAGTCCACATTTTTCCATTGGGTCCACGAAGGGTTAACCTGTCGCTCCCCTTGTCCACATTTTGGGTCAGGCCTAGAACGATGCCCCGAAGGTTGATGTAGCTAAAAAGAATAGAAAAAGCATAATTTGGCCACTCTCAATTGGAATGTACCACAAAATGAAAAATATGGTCGGGGCATACAAATTTAGCACATGGGAAAATCCAAGCATGAGCTCTACCCCTTATCTATGGCCATCACGCTAGTTCCTATGGGCCCTAGATGAGCCCCCTCCACATGAAAGAACCCATGATAGTCCCAACCCTTGGTGGGCGATGAGTTACCCTGCCTCAAAGGGGGTATCTACTGCTATATCCTACACATCATGCTCTCATCCCCTGGAGCCCCGAGCAGTTATAAAGAAAAATCAATCAATGACAAAAGGAATATGAATAAGGGTGGAAAAATAAAGGCCATGGTAACTTATATACCATGATTTTATCCCTCCTACACACATATACCCAATTGTATGCTTCCCCTACTATAGCTACCCATGTACCTTGGCATATGGCTTAGAGTATTCCCCTGATTCCCACTTCATACCATAATTATGTCACTTGCCACCTACCACTTGATGAATGTACCATGGACATGTCGTCCCCTTTAAAGGCTTAAATCAACTAATAGGGTCCTTTGTTAACCCCCTTATTAAGCTTGGAGACAGTTTTACATGCCAAAGCCCACTATGGAAGGGCATACCACCATGAAGTGCCCCATTGATTCCATGATTTGTAAGCTCTTTTACTTGATTATTCTAATGATTTATTGTATTGGATGTCAAGGGGACCCATTGGATATTATGCAAGATTGCATGTGGGTCTCCATTTGGGGTTTGGTCTCTTTATACAGGGTCCAAACCCTCCATAGGGCCACATTGACATTTGTAGGGTGAGTGTTGAGAGCCATGGGCCTATATAGTACTTCATGGATCCCCAAATCCACTCAGTGATTGCTCATGTTTCGCCTTTTGGATGAGGATGATGCACCTGGTTCATCATGCCCTACCAACTCCACACTTGTACCATACACTTGGGAGATGTTCCAGGGTGTAGATGAGGATGTGTCTCACTGTAGGAGACAAAGGGAGGGGTTATGTCATCATCCTAGCCTTTACAAATGGTTTACTTGCCACATCAATCCACTTGGAGACCCATGAGGATGTCTTGGTGCCCCCACACCCACTTGGGAGCACCGCATGTGAGTTACTTGGGAAACAAGGGCCAACTCCTTATCCACTATTATTGGAGTCTATTCTCTCACCATGTCAAATTTTGGACTTCATTAGGTCTTCTCAATGGCCCAACGATTCATTATATTGATTATTGTGTCCTCTTAAGAGGCTTATTTTATTGAGCTATCTTGGTTGGCTTGTCACCAAGCGAAGTTATTATTGCACATTATTTAATTACTTGGGGCTTAATTAGGCCTAATTATGTAAATCAAATTCCTTAGAGATCAATAAATTTATGTGAGGTGGTTCATTTCTATCATCATCACATGTTTGAGTTTAGTAGCTACTTGAAGAATGTCACATTCCCTTTGGGAGGACACGTTTGGTTTCATGGATGAATTCTGATGTTTTGATACTATTCGCTTGGTATTGGAGCTTAATTCTTGTCATGATTTGATGATTGGATAATCTCATTGTACATGTAAGTGATTTATTTTTCATGTTTATTATTGTATTTATCATATCACATGAATGCTGCCGGGATTTTCATTATTTAGGTCTGAAATTTACCGCTACTTTATGCAAAATGGTGGAAATTTTGATCCTATTGAAGTGTTGCATACATTGCATGTGTCATGTATGCATGGGTGAATGTTCCTAGAGGCTATTTTTATTGAATATACCCTGATAAGTCATCAAACATTGCACATTGAAGTATTAAGTCGTTAGGTAGCTCCTCTCATGCCCTAATTTCCATAAGAAGTTGCCTAGAGGCCTCCTTTATTGGGTTAATTCTCTCCAAATCACAAATTCACCTTGACTCCTCTGCCAAAGGCAAGGCACTGATCCAACTACTGGTTGTCACTTAAACAAGTATCCTTCACACCTTCTCCTTCTCTTTCTAGGCCTAGGGCTAATAGATCTCCTAGGGAATCAATCAAATTCCATTCTAGTCATCCAATCACCTCGATTTTTGGTTCACTACTACGCTGGAGTTTTGTCTAGAGGTCCTCCAAATTTGAAGAAAATATGATGGTGGAATCCCAAGATATAGCAAGCCCTAGCCACAAGACCAATTTCTACCCTAGTTTGACTTGGGTTAGTGTCCTCATTAGGATCGTTGCATTCAAATCTCAAAATAAAATTAACCCTTTGATCATATTCTCTACAGTAATTAGGTCAAGTCGCTCATTGGTTGATCAACTATATATCCTTGAATTAGTTTCGGGTCCACTTGGCTCTATGTGGTCTCGCAATTTCGCAACTCTGATCCCACAAGGGTTACATAGAAGCCTCTTATCCATAAGGATCCTTAGGTCTAAGAAGCCCCTTGTTAAGGCATATCCTCTAAACCTAGGCTCAATAATCCTCTTATCCCTTCCTAGAGAACCCATCACCTTAATTTTGAAGCAAGCAAGCTATCTATTTGAGCCTCTCTTGTGAATAGGCCTTAGGAATCACTTTTTATCCATTCATAAATCCATCCTTCATAGTAAGTCCTTTTATACCAAGTCTCCTCACATCGGTGAAAGTCCATCAAGAGTAGGGAGCCTTTTGCTGAGGTGACAGTGTGTTATTGCTCCATTCTTTCTTGTTGACCTAGTAGTTGCTCTATAGGATCCCCTCCTAGGATCCTTGCTAGTTTGAGTGGTAACATTTTGGCACCATTACCAGGAACATGAGACGTGTGCCTTTTTTCCTTTATGACATCATTGATATATCATTATTGGCAACTCCATTGGAAGAACGAACCCCTAGTACTTCATTGAAATTTAAGATCAATGATTATAGGGTGGAGGAAGCATGTTTCTAGGCGTATTTAAATTCACCCTGGCACTACTACACAATTTACATGTATATCTCAATAGGATGTCTTTCTTTGACAATTTTCCTGCATTGGACATCACTAACATCACTAGGCACCCTAATCACGTCATAGGAAAAATGATTCGTGGGGTGCTCATGTTTGATGGTGATCCACTCTCCGTAATTGATCATGTAGAAAGATTTAATGCACATGCTTCAAAGGAGAAAGTGGTCCACCAGGATGTATCCCCACAACACCCTTTTTGTCATCTCTATCCATCACCCCAAAAATATGCCTCCTCACATGGGTATATGAACCACTAAATGATTTTCCTCCATGGCAACCATGAGGGCACAAAAATTTGTATATTCCACTACCATTTCCCCCTTCAAGATTGGTCACATAGTTCCACAAGAGTGTCAATGCAACTTTCCCCTCTAGTGTTTCAATGTTCTGTTCAAGTTCATCCACTTCCTCTTAAAACCCTTCCTCCTCATCATACATTGGATCATTGATATGGAGACCACTATCCTCTTGTTCTTCTTCCCTTCTATTCCTACTCCCCCTTGCCATCATTAAAACCAAAATTGGAATGATAGATAGAATCCAAAAGAACACCATCTTGGAATATGGATATAGGTGGTGGAAAACTTGCAATTAAATGAGCAAGAAGAAAGAATGGGAAAGAGTAGGAAAGGGAAGAGAAAAATACAAAAAGCAATGAAAAAATGAGGGAGTTTGGGGTTTGCACTTACCTATTTAGCTCTTGTAGATGGAAGTCCTTCTTTACTCCTCCAATCTCCTCCTCCTTCTCCTAGCTCCTCCTTCTTCACTCCTCCAAGCTCTCCTCTCTTTCTCCCATCTTCTCCTCTCTTCTCCAAGCTCTCAAAAAATAGAAGTGATAAAAGGAGAGATGAAAGGGCCTTTTAATCCCTTCACTCATCACCCTAACCCAATTTGGACCCGTCCCCAACCAATAAAAATTAAAAGAAAAAAAAGTCAATTTGTGGCCCACGCGGAAAAACAGTGGCTGCCTGGTGAAGTGGTCGCAATCCGTATGGATCCGACCTGGAATCGCTGCATTTCGTACGACTGATCTGCTAGCTAAAACACATTTCAGAAATTCTAAAATGCGGATCAGACCAGATGTTTTTGACATGGCAGGAACCATTTTTTTCTAGCTCGGTCTGCATTTCGGACGACGGATCGCCCACAAATCCGTATGGATCACGTTTCGGGTTTTTGATCCACGCAGGGGGGGGGGGGGGTTCCTGCAACACTACACCAAATAGATCAATGTGCTACTATCTCTGCCACATCAGCTAGCCATGTGATCCCTCACCCATTTGTTATGATCACATGTTTGAAGGTGGCCTCTCAACTTCGAAGGTATGTATTTTTATTAGTATAGTTGAGTAATTTTGGTTGCTTATTATAGACACTTTTGGGAATGAATTGGTGGGGGGATTCTATGGAAAGAGTGGGCTAGGTATGTAATCTTGTCTCCTCTTCTTGATTAGGTGGTCATCCTTTGGTCCTAGTCTAGTGGGATCTCCTTTACTAACTATTAGCTTTAAGGTCGACACTGCATGGGAAATCCTGATTTGGGTTGTGTGGTCCCATTTCCCGACACCATATACATCACTCCCCTCCACTCACTTAAACCCCACTTCATCACTTTTCCCATCTGGGTCCACATTTTTCCAGTGGGTCCACAAAGGGTTAGCCTCCCCCTCCCCTTGTCCACATTTTGGGCTAGGCCTATAACGATTCCCCAGAGGATGATGCATCTAAAAGGAAAAGAAAAATCATATTTGGTCACTATCAACAGGAAATGTGCCACAAAATGAAAAATATGGTTGGGACATACAAATTTAGCACGTGGGAAAAAACCAAGCAAGAGATCTACCCCTTATCTATGGCCCTCACCCTGGTTCCTATGGAACCTAGACGAGCCCCCTCTACATGAAGGAACCCATGACAGTCCCAACCCTTGGTGGGCAATGAACTACCCCTCCTCAAAGGGGGTATCTACTACTATAACCTACACATCATGCTCTCATCCCCTAGAGCCCTGAGTAGTTATAAAAATAAATCAATCAATGGCAAAAGGTATATGAAGAACCGTGTAAAAACAAAGGCCGAGGTAACTCATATACCATAATTTTCTCCCTCCTCCACTCATATACCCAAGTGTGGGCTTCACCTATTATAGCTACCCTTGTACCATGACTTGTGGCTTGGTGCCTTCCCCTAATTCCTACTTCACCATCATTATATCACTTGCCAACTACAATTTATGGATGTACCATGGACATGTTAGTTCCTTTAAAGGCTGAAATCACCTAATATGGTTCGTGCTTAACACCCTTATTAAGCTTGGAGACACTTGTACATGCCAAAGCCCACTACGGAAGGGCATGTCACCATGAAGTGACCCATTGATTCCATTATTTTCAAGCTCTTTTACTTGATTATTCTAATGATTTGATGTATTGGAGAGTAAGAGGATGCATTGGATCTTACATAAGATTATAAGTAGGTCTCCATTTGGGGTTTGATCTCCCTATATGGGGTTCAATCCCTCCAGAGGGCCACATTGGCACTTGTAGGGTGAGTGTTGAGAGCCATGGGCCTCCACCACAACAAAGACTACTTCATGGATCCCCAACTCCACTCAGTGATTGCTCATGTTGGATGATACACCTGGTTCACCATGCCCAACCGACTCCACACTTGTACCATACACTTGGCAGATGTTCCAAGGTCCAGATGAGGATGTGTCTCACTACAGGAGCCAAAGGGAGGGATTATGCCATCATCCTAGCCTTTACAGATGGTTTACATGCATCATTGATCCACTTGGAGACGCATGAGGATGCCATGGTGCCCACACATCCACTTGGGAGTACCACATGTGGATTACTTGGGAAATAAGGGACCAACCCCTTGTCCACTATTATTGGGGTCCATTCTCTCACCATGACACACTTTGGACTTCACTAGGCCTTCTCAATGGCCCGACGACTCATTATATTCATTATTCTGCCCTCTTGAGAGGCTTATTTTATTGAGCTATCTTGGTGGGCTTGTCACCAAGGGATGTTATTATTGCACATTATTTTATTACTTGGGGCTTAATTAAGCCTAATTAAGTAAACCAAACTCCTTAGAGATCATATAAACTAATGTGAGGTGATTCATTTCTATTATCATCACTTGTTTTGGTTTAATAGTTACTTGAACAATTTTGCATTCCCTTTGGGAAGATGAGCTTAGTTTCATGGAAGGATTTTGATGTTTGGATATTATTCTCTTGTTCTTGGAGCTTCATTCTTGTCATGATTTGACAAATGTATATACTCATTGTATATGTAAGTGATTTATTTTTCATGTTTATTATTGTATTTATCACATCACATGAATTTTGCCAAGATTTGCGCTATCGAGGTCTAAAATTTACTGCTACTTTATGCGAAATGGTGGAAATTTTTATCCTATACATTGCATGTGTCATGTATGAATGGGTGAATGTTCCTAGAGGCTATTTTAATTGAATATATCGTGATAAGTCATCAAAAATTGCACATTGAAGTATAAAGTCCTTAGATAGTTTCTATGATGCCCTAATTTCCATGCAAGGTGTCCTAGAGGCTCCCTTGATTGGAGATCCAAGTGGCTCCAGAAATGCTTAGAATTCAGAAGTGGCTTTGGAAAAGCTCGAAAACCAAAGTTTCTGGATTGAAGTGAAACCAAGGCCAAATTGTAGTGTTCATCATCTTGATTCCAAAGGCGCGAATGACACTCAAATCCGAGTTCTCATGCTTATGATATTCACAGTCAAAGTTATGGTCAAATTAGGCCCAGTGGCAACCACTAATGAGGCAACAACATATATATATATATATATATAAGGGCTGGCGGGTGGTCAAACCCTGCCAACGCTCATTATAATATATATATTAAAAATATCGACATATGGGGCGAGCCACCATTGGCGTACCCACCACCCCAAATCACTGCATATATGAACTACAACGGAGCTGACGAGGATTGAATCTGCACCATCCAGTGGCCGTTCTGCCCCATGTGGCGGCTCCACAACAATACCATACGACGGCCAACCAGAATCATACCAAACAAACCGCCACACATTTCTTAACAAGACGCACCAAGTTTCAATGGCTCATCCAACATATACATGGACATTCGACCAACCATTGCACAACCTTCTAAATAAGCCAAGGCCGGTGGGAATCAAACCCATGGCCGACATGTCTATCAGCCCCACCCAACCAACAACCTTATCAACCAAAAGAAAATGACATGTGCCAAATCAAAGACTACAAAACTAACGTGCCCATTTTTAAAAAATAATGCAATATGTGTTATATGGGGGAGACTTGCGGGCTTGACCCCAAGACCTCCGCCCCCCAGCCAAACGACTTAACTAAATGCCCAAATGAGCACAAATTTGTTAGATCCACCCAAACAAAAAAATATATGAACTCATTTCTTTCATTTGTAGGGGATTGAGAAGGCTAAGCACATGGAACCCAGAATGCACACGAATGCCGAGGCATTGGAACCATGCTTGGCACTAATTTCGAGGCAAATTGTCAGGGAATCTTTCCAGGAATATTTTTTTGATGCTTGAGGAATCTTTAGATTCCCTTGGGGGCACTTTTTCACAGTGACAGAATCATGCCTAGTTTATTCTCAAACAAACCATAATTTTGAAGGGAACGTGATGGTGTGGTCTGTTTCCTCATCTGAGCAGCAGAATTTCAGGCGGTCCACCGTGAAGAATCTTTGCATAATGTAAAAGATTCCCTTGGAGGTTGATTTTTGACAGAGTCAGAATGATGCCAACTTTATAGTCATTTTTGTCAGAATTTCGCAAGGAGCACAGTGGTGTGCTCAAAATTTTCATCTGAGTAGTGAATTTTTTGCCCATCTCTAGGAAGAAATCTTTGAGGGAATCTTCAAGATTCCCAAGGGTCCAGATTTTGACGATGTCAGAAAGGGTCCAAGTTTATAGTAGTTTCACATGATTTCACGTCACAAATTCAACGTTGCAATACATTTCTTCAGCAAATATTTGCATTTTAGAACATTCTAGAAAGTGGAGGTATATGATGTAGTGATGCCATGCCTTTCTTTTGTTTTTTTGAGATGATGATTTTGTTATTGAGATCTTTGTTACCATTATGTTGAAGGATACTTGTATGCCACATCATGTGAGAATTTATTAACTTGTGATGCTGAAGGAGGGACCATATGAGTGAGAGTTCCATAGGAGAACATCTCGTGGAGAGACATGCCACTATGGTTAAGGGAATTTATCCTTGTAATGATAAAGAATGAACAATGTACTCATCATCATATTGTAGAATTTAATGAAGCATCCTCCCCAATTTTGACACCGGGCCCAAAGATGTAATCCACACTGAGTGAACTCTGTTATTAATGTGTTTTGTGTTTTTAATTTAATAGTTGTCATTATGTATCCTCTTCTCTAAAAGTATGCACATGTGGTTTTTCATACTCTTTGACATGTAATTCTGCTAACATCACAAAAGTAAAAGATATTGGTTAATTCTGGTAGCTGAAGAGATCCAAATCAATTGGTTTAATTATCTCAAGATCACAAATTCACCTTGACTCTATCTCTCCCAAAGGAAAGACACTAATCCAACTATTAGTGGTCACTTAAATGATTATCCTTCACACATTCTCCTTCCCTAATAGGTCTCCTAGGGCATCAATAGAATTCCATTGTATCCATCCAATCACCTCGATTTTTGGTCCAATACTGCATTAAGGTTTTGTCTATTTGTACTTCACATTTGAAGCAAATACAATTGTGGAATCCTGAGATATAGCAAGCCCTAGCCACAAGACCAATTCTTTCCCTAGGTTGACTTGGGTTAGTGTCCTCATTAGGATCATTGCATTCAAATCTTAAAATAAAATTAATCCTTTGATCTTATTCTCTACCCTAATTAGGATAAGCCCCTCATTGGTTGGTCAACTCTATATCCTTGACCTAATTTTGGTTCCACCTGGCCCTATGTGATCCTGAAATTTTGCAACTCCAATCCCACAAGGTTACATAGAAGCCTCTTATCCAAAAGGATCCTTAAGTCTAAGGAGCCCCTTGTTAAGGCATATCCTCCAAACCTAGGCTCAAAAATCCTATTATCCCTTCCTAGAGATCCCATCACCTTGATTTTGAAGCAAGAAAACTATCTAATTGAGCCTCTCTTGTGAAAAGGCCTTAGGAATCACTCTCTATCCATTCATAGATCCATCATTCCTAGTTATTCCCCTTATACTAGGTCTCCCCCCATAGTGAAAGTATGTAAAGAGTAGAGAGCCTTAGCTGAGGTGACAGTGGGATATCTCTCCATTATCCCCCCTTGACCTAGTAATTTCTCTATAGGATCCCCGCTAGTTTGAGCGGTAATTCTCACCATTGCAAAAGCATGTGCATTAGAACACATTAGTCATTCAACCTGGTAGGAATTAATTTGTAATCTAATTTTTATTTGTTTCCTAATGCTTTAGCTACATAGCATGACTCCTTTTATGGAAAGCCCTATATTTCCTTGTTTGCAGGGTTCAACTATGACAAATAAAAATACAATTACCCTTAGGCCTTCAACCCTTTGCGATTCAACCTCTCTTTACCTTTCAATTTCACATTATATTCTCCTTCCTTGAGGATGCAAACATGGTTGACATTCCCTTTTCCAGATGAATGCATGACTTTATCCAAATGTAAATCTTGTGCACCTTCTCCCCCTCTTCCCTATCAATCTATTTCCCTAGCTATGCCCCTTTTACTTTTTCATTATTAACTATCAGTTACCATGAACAAGTTGATTCCTCAGTCATAGATTCTACATAAATTCATCCCTATATAGAACATTGGATTTTACATAAGCAAGTGGCTCAAATTAACCCGAAAGAAGTTGAGTTTTGTGAACAACTATTTCATGTCATTCATCATGAACTAAATTTTGTTCCCTATGTTAAGTTTCAAGTATATGAGCATATAATGTTTGGGGTCGAGAAACCAATTATAATGTAGATTAAAAATTGATTCCCCTTCTTGATAGTTATTTGTGAATGTTATTTGTTTTCTTATTACTTATTATGTTCTCTTCATCAAGAAATTATACAAATTTTTAAAATTAAAAGGATCACAAAAAGACAAAGAAAACCAGAAATTAGGCTCCAAGCTAGGGAAAAAACCCACAAGGGAGAAAACCAAAAAATGCTTCTCTTATAGAATCAGATCAAAATGAGATATCCAAGACTAAGACCACGACCCAAAACTGACACCAAATTCAAGTCCAACCCTCCTCTAAGTCACTTCCAAATCTAATCCACTCTAGTCAAAGTCAATGATGGCCAAATTGTCTCTTCTTGAAATTTTAGTCCTATCTTGAAAATTTTGCCCTAAATTTTCAGGCTTGCAATAGTCATAGAAAAATTAGGTTCTTCTCCTTCTTCTCCATCCTGCAAATAATATCCTTCTTCTTCATCCTTTTCTCCGGTAACTAGTTGTAGAATACATGTATGATGATGATGAGTGAGTGTCCTCCAAAGTGATTGAGTTGTTGTGTATATGTATATATAATATATATATATATAATATATATATATATATATATATAATATATATATTTATATATATATATATATATATATATATATATATAAGAGGTCAAACAAGTGGCTCTTGGAAGCCCAAGCCGACTGGTTCCCAAAGAGAGACGACTTGTACATTTTGGTGGAATTTGACTCAATAAAAATTCAAAATTATTTTCTTTACAACATTTTAAATGGGAGTAGACCCAAATACATTTTCCTATTTGACTCATACTAAAATATTTTGACTCTTTTGACTCTATAAGCATAAAGAACATGCTTTGACAAAAAATAAAATAATAATAATAAATATTTTGATGATGAAATTACATTACATTATGAAGACTAACACTAGTTACATTTTCAACACTCGCTCTTAACTAGGGAGGTATTCATAATGACACAACAAGTTACTCTCAAGTTGAAATATTCATATAAGAAAGGATGTATATTGATAAGCGTTAATGATGATTTACATCCTCATAGCTAGTATTATCAAAATAACAAGGCATTGACTAACAAGCTATATGTCTCCACTGGATCAGAGCACAATGCCGAGAGGCATAAATTTGGACACCACTGCATCTCAGGTACATACCCCACCTGGGTGTTCCTAAGGTATGACCTCACAGGACCATTTCCTAATCCAAGGAAACGTACGTCCTGTTAATCCTTATTCAATCACAATACATGATTCAAGAATGTACATCCCTGATCCTTATCCAATCCACCATTATCCATACCAATGCCTTTACTAGGCTTAATACTGTTAGTCCTGGCCATAGTACATGGCACATGGGGAGCACAGTGTCCACCCTCACTCCCTCTCAACCAGGGAGGAGACATCCACAAGCCTAAGCTTGTCTAAAAAATAATCATTCTTTTCAATGAAAGGGACTTCATCAATGCATTAGATACTTTTTCTTCCATGTATATTTGTAGTAGCTTCCCGACTCCTACCTGCATCATACTTTCGAATCATAAAGCATTTCGACCTTCCTAGTTCTCTAACATTCTTCATGCAACTTTGAATCCAACATATCATTAAGTTTCTCATCAAACACCTTATGGAGCCAAAATTCTTCATTATTGATTGCATAAGCCTTTACATCTTCTTTCTTCAGATAGAATTCTCCTTCACTCTCTTTCAAGAAATCGTATCAGCTCCCAATCATCAACAGTATCTCTATCGACATCAGTATTTTCAACCCAATCAATGTGTTCCTGAATCTAACTAATCAGATCTTCCTCTTTCCAACTAAGGTAGGTGAACTTCTTATTTACAAAGCCTTTTTCTTCATGCTGCCATCTAATTGACTTATACATACTTCAATTTATTTCTTCTTGTCTTCATGCTTTGCTATGTTCTTTCATTTCTTCAATCTATTATTCAAGCTTAGATAGATCTTGTCTTTACCTGCAACCTTTATTAGAAGACTATGAAAGAACAAAAGGCAAAGTGCATAGACAAAATAGATATAGTAATAAATAAATAAAGAAGGTGTATAATACTTATCTCTTTGAGGAGAGGCAACTCCCTCTTTATCTTGGACCTTTTCATCAACCTTGTCCTCACATGATGTCATTCCTATCATACTCAAAATCTAGGTTTTCTTTTTATAGAGGAAACAATTAGTTAGGGTTTTAATCCTAGGGTTTTCTAATTCAAACCTCTACTAGGGTTTACAAACCATAGATTGTCCAAAGCCTTCAAGATCCGCCATTTAAGAATTGCAAATTCTACAAATATACTAAAGAGTTAGTTGCAAAAACCCTAGAGATGTTATTAACAAGCCTCTTATGAGGTGGAGTTCATTTCATTTCTTGATTACAAAACCTAATATACAATAGAAATGAAACAATTTACATGTTAACATATCTACAACTATTAATATATCTACACAAACCCCTTTTCTAGCACATCTTTATCTTTCAAGAGAGCACATGATTGTTAGCTTATTCATGACCTAAAAGACATTAACAATATATGTATTATATTTAGTGTAGGTCATTAATTGCAAAAATTATACATACCTCTATTAGTATTACCTGTCCAACCTTGTAGATATATAATTCTTTGACCTTGTCTTTGGTTGATATGTGTCTTTTTATTCTAACAAGATACTTCAGATCTTGTAGACTTTAGTGAATTAGACAGTTCAGCCTTGTTGACGTAATTTTTCTTTATTTTATGTATAAGAATTAAATATTGGTATCTTGATTGCTTCATGTATTGGCTTCATAGGGATAAGATTCAAATGTCATATCACAGTTCTTCCATAAACCACCCAACATCTCAGCTTTCAAACTAGGATACGAACCAAGAAAATTTCTTGGAGCTGCCTCAAGGAGATATGTTTGCAACGAACTTGGACTTCTTAACTCTACAATTCGGTCCATAAGATTTTTTCAATTTGTCCATAAGATTTATTCGTAACTATGTCTTCATATGTTTTTCAAAAGGTTCACACATTGATCTTCAACTATGCTATTATTTGCTTCAAAGATGCAGACTTCAAGATTCTAGAGCAAGGTAAACATCATGGTCTGAACACATTAGACTATGATTTATTTTATTTCATCCTTCAACCCTTAACTTGAGTATGAGATAATGAATTAACTCTTTGTAGTGTATATCGTTGTATAGTGAACTTTAGATATCAATTAATTGTTCTCCATAGGGGGCTCAACCCTTTTCATTGATATGGATTTGTGCCACAAAGGAAAGTATAATCACAAACTTTTAGGTCTTTTTACTTTTGATTATCCTCCAAACTCCTTGAGCGAATAACCTAGTATTTAATCTTCCAAGAGTAGTCTTATTTCAAATAAGAGATATCACGATATTTGCTTCCATGCTCAAACTAGTTACAAATTCGGATGTTCCATATATCTTTGGATTCCTAGAATTACAATCCTTCTTAAAGGGAGACAAAACTTAGTTTATATGCTTTAGAAATACTTCGCACCTTTTTGTTATTCCTTATATATGCACTGTTACATACCTCATAAATATACCTCGTATTTTTCTATGCCTCAGAAATTCATATAGCTTCATATTTTCGCCTCTTTTGATTTTCTTCGAAATTTACTTGAGTAGCCTCAGATGTAGAAGTGAGTAAATGATTCTTTACATGGTCATGTATCAGAAAAAAAATATTTCACATTCCATGGAAGGATATAGTCTTCTAACATTTCATATTTCATAGATATATAATGATTTCAGAGAGATGTATAGATTCATTGTCTTTTTCATATCTTTGTAGCCTTGCCATAGTAGTTCCATAAATCTGGATCATAGTAGCCTCATAGGTTCAATTTTTTGTTACAATTAATTATAGATTTGGTCATGATGTCAGATCCTTTTTGTATAAGTAATATTTCACAGATCTTGGACTTTACTACAATAAATGAATCACAGGAATAAATTCGTCTCATCCATAAAAGCTTTAACCTTCTTGAACATATTTGGATCACATAGGAGACTCCTTCACTTGCTTCTAAACCCAATTTGGGTACTCGAATATATGAATCTATTGTAGCGATTGCAACACCCTCCAAAATTTTGGTTTGTATCCAATTTCGGAGCCTCCCTTGAATTTTTACTTGATGTTTGAAATCACTCGGGCTCACCCGATGGGATCGTGTGAGCCTTTGCACCCTCTTTGCGACCGTTCAACGGACAATTTTTTTTCATATTGGTCACAATTTCATGCTTGCAACTATGTTGTTGTCGTGCGCAAGGTATTCACTTCATGTGTACATGTTGTGTTTGCTATGTAAACATCCGTCACACTTACATACAAATTTTTATGTGTTGTCATGCAAGCGTCCTCGCGGTTGTTCAATGATCTATCACAAGCGTCGTGCTTGTCTCTCGCATCGTCGATTAGTCATGTTGAGCATATGTTGTGTTGATGGTTTGAGGCATATTTTCGTTGAGTTATGTTGAATGTGTGTTCGCAAAATTTGCATATGTACAAATTCACTTGTTCACACACTTAGTCAGTTTTGCTAAAGTTCCGATGACTGAATCACCCTCTAACAATTGGATCTTCACCCTGCAATTGACTTGACCGACTGTCACCCAAAAAAAGCAGAAGTGTCCAATGATCCATTTCAATTTGTGCTACCTACAAGCTGATCAATCAACCCTCATGCAGGTCAATGAGAGAGTTTGACTGGGAAGTGACCTCGGGACTCACTCCCCTAAAAAATTATGTAGAAGCTGCAGACCTTACCCGCTTCGCTGGATAAGAAAAATGCGCAGACACCAAGTGTCCATCCCTGTCTCCCCTCAAGAATTGCATAGCTTTTCCAGCGAGTCACCCAAACAGCCAGTCGACTGCTCACCCAGAAAACTGTGCAGATTTCTGAGCAAGCCCATCAGCAACCCAACATCCCGCTCAGCTCAGAAATTGCATAGAGGTGCCCAACAAGTCAACCTCCCTACATTTGCGCAGTTTTTGTATCCAGGAAAACCTGCAGCCTACTGCTAGCTCCCTCCATGAATTGCATAGTTTTTGCTACCAAGCCTTCCTACAGCCTGCTGCCAATTCCCTCTAGGAATTGCACAATTTTTGCTGCCAAGGTCCTCTGCTACTCGAACTGCTTCCCTCCAGAAATTACATAGATCTTCCCTCTAGCCAAGCCAGATCCCGCAGACAGTCATTGCTAATCCGAATTGTACATCTCGGCCCTCCAGTGACCTCTGCGCAATTTTCACCAGCAGTTCCCGGAGCTCACATCTCAACTTGAAACTTGCATCATGCAATTTAGCATCCTTGTCCTTTCTCCCAGTCACCTGCATACAAAAGCGAACGACCATGCATCATGGTAGAATAGGAGGTTTATGGATATGATATCATCTCGTTATGAGTGACTGCAGATACAGGTGCATGAACAAACATGGCGCGATGAAAATTGGGATGAACAAGGAGAGTACATGCAAAAAGACGTGTTCGCAAACAAACAAAAAAATGACGCATGTGAAGAGATGTGTTCGTGAATGGATGACCGTGTGAAGATGTGTTCACGAGTGAATGAATGAATGACATGTGCTGATGGACGAATGAGTGAACATGCAAGGATATATTTTCATGAATGGACGAACATGTTAAGCATGCCAAAGTACAAGCAAAGGAACAACGTGCACATGCAACATCAAGCGAACCCAAGGGCCATCGAGGACCCTGCACACTTTGCCATGTAGAGGGGAAGCTATAATACACCAAGAGGACATCCATCACTCAACAAAACTACAACTTGGCATGCACACCAGTAGCATCATGAACATACCAGCACTGTCATGTCAAGTCGTGTCGTCCACATCACTATTGTGGGTGATACCGTTGTCAATCAATGTAATATAACGTGGAATTCCAAGAGACTCACTTGTAATCTAAAGAGCCATGCAATATGAAAATTCATGGAATTCAAACAGCCATGAGGGAAGTCGAACAATCACAAGGGCCAATTTCACCCTTGGCTATAAATACCCCCTCATTTGTACATGCGAAGGACTTTTCACCTTGGCTCCTCCTACATAGCCTTGAGAGTTTGTAATATTTTCTTAGAGGAGTGATAGTGGCTCCAACACCCCACCTATGGGGTTAGTGATGTATGGTCTATCGATGGGTCTTGGAACTTTTGATTAATTCAGAAGCCTGCTCACAGGCCAACATGTTTTCTCATATGTGTTTTATTTGTTTGTAAGAATTAATCTTGAACACTTGTAATACATGCTTCTTTAACCTGTGTTAAACAATTGAACTCATTCAACTATTCTAATACATATATTTGTGAAAATGTGTTGTATAAGTTGTTAATGTTATCCTGCTCGTGTTGGTTACCTCCCGAACATTAGACAAAACCTTTCATGAAACCAACTATAACAACCGTTGCACTCGCGCGGACTGCCCCGCTAGGTGTTGTACGTGCCATCTTCTTTTGTGTTTTGTGACTTTTGTATCCATGTGGATTACTCTTCCAGAAGCTGTGCATGTCCTGTTTTGTTGTGTGTCTCTGACAGAGTTGGGACTTCCTCCCATCCGATCTGAGACTCACTCCCACCTTCTCTCTCTGATGTGAAAGAAACTTGACACAAGTAACACTGGCATTCAAAAGGCACATGAACCTCATTGTTCGAAGATAAAGTAGACCATTCTCTCATGGTGAAAAGCAAGAGCTAAGGAAAACATTTAAGATAATGGCAACTGAGCCATCATACTGGATGGGACTACTACACCAAATGGTGTGAGGTCTAGTTGGGATTTCATACCGGGGAGATCCCCTAAACGTTGGTAGGTCCAACACCGTCAAAAGAATCTTGGCCTCTTTGCGTACTAGACTTCTTGTTTCTATCTTTCTTCTAGACTTAACCCTACTTAGAGCTACTTGAGTAGTGCTCTTGTCTTTACCATAACTTTGATACCATGTTGAGAAACCAAGTATAGTGTAGATTAAAAATTGATTTCTCTTTATGATAATTACTTGTAAATGTTATCTACTTTCTCATTACTTATTGTGTTCTCTTCATCAAGAAATTATACAAATGTTCAAAATAAAAAGGGTCACAAAGAGACAAAAAACACTAGAAATTAGGCTCTAAGCCAGAGCAAAACCCCACAAGGGGAAAACCCAAAAATTCTTTTGTTATAGAATTATATCAAAATTATATATCTAAGACAAAGACCAAGATCCAAAACTGCCCCCAAAATGCCAAGTCCAACCCTCCTCCAAGTCACCTCCAAATCTGATCAACTCTAATAAAAGTCAACGATGGCCAAATTGTCTCTTCTTGAAATTTCAGTCTTGTCCTGAAATTTCGGCCTTGAAATTTTGGGTCTGCAATAATTACAGAAAAAATTGGTTCTTGTCCTTCTTCTTCATCCTTTTCTCCATTAATTAGTTCCAAAATATATGTATGATGATCATGAGTGAGTGTCCTCCAAAGTAATCAAATATATATATATTATATATATATATATATATATATATATATATATAATATATATAATATATAATATAATATATATATATATATATATAATATATATATATATTATATATATATATATATATATATATATATATAATCGAATAGGTGGCTCTTGGAATTCCAAGCCGACTTTTTCCCAAGGAGGGACAACTTGTACATTATGGTGGACTTTGACTCAAAAAAATTCAAGATTCTTTTCTTTACAAAAGTCCAAATGGTACGGGACTCAAATACATTTTTCTTTTTAACTTATAATAAATTCTTTTGACTCTTTTGAATCTATAAGCATGAAGAACATGCTTTGACCAAAAATAAAATAGTAATAATAAACGTTTTGACGATAAAGTTACATTACATTATGAAGACCGACACTAGTTACATTTCCAACAATTTGAAATATAACACCAACCTAAAACCAATCATTATGTTATTGTTCTTTGATTGTTATATCTATTTTTCATTGAAGTTATAAGAATCAAACATTGGAATTGATGATAGATAAATGGAAAAGAAAATGCGTGGAAGGAAAAATATAGGAAGCCCACAAGGTAATATGTCTAACCACATAATTACTTGTCGGCATTGTCTCATAGGGGCAAGTCACATATGTGTGTCACTTTTCCTTTCTTAACACTTTCACATGTTCCTTGTTTGTATATTCTAAATTTCTTTTACGTTGTGCATCCGTGGTATAGTATGACTCGAAAAAGTGACTTCATATAGGTGTTTCTTATAGGTTGCATGAGAGAAACAATTCCCATTGTAATTGATTTGATTTGAGAAGCCCACATCAATTTGTATTGAATCTGCAATATTCAATATCATGGAGGACTGCGATTTGGGAGAGTTGTTGTCGGGATATACGGGTCAAATGAGGGTTGTTGTCAAATTCTACCAGTTTTGTGGGTCCAGTGCAGGGACTTGGGCAAATAGGTTTGCCATATTTTCTCCCCTTTTTGTCTTTTCAAAGAATAACTTTAACCTTTCTCCATTTTTCTACTATAAATTGGAGTTGGGGAAAACACTTTAAAATTGCAAACATGGGTTTGGGTAACCACAAGTTACCAATTAAACCATTCCCACTATTGAAGTGGGTCAAGGTAGCTTAAAACAGGGGCTCTAGGGTTTGGTGTTAAAAATCACTTTGAAGATGAAAACATATGCCTAGACAACCTAGGATTGATAAAGTGGGGTCCAAACATCTTTGAGGCAATGAGTGGGCCTATAAGAACATATTATGGCTCAGAATGAAAACCCCTTTTACTAGAGTTTCAATAACTTAATATAGGTAGCTCAAGCGATACGTGGATTTTTATGAATGAAAAACAATATTTGGGGATATTAAAGCACATCCAAGTCACAAAAAGGAAACAATTGTAGAAAAAATAAATTACCATGATATTCCCAAAAGCAATGAAAAACAATTATGTGGTGGTTGTTACAATGGGCCATATAATGGTCAATTAGACAAACCGAGAATGTGACAAATGCAAAAAGAAAGAAGTTATTTCTTCCCGAGAACCATATGAGGAAAATAAAATTAGAATTGAAACATCTGCAATAAACAAAGAGGCAGGAGAAAACAAACCTCAAATAAATAAAGACCTACACAGTCCCAAAACCTCCCCTTTGTTGTGGTCTTCAAAAATTTATGTAAATAAGCTCATGAGCATGAAAAATAGAATTGTAATTTTAGAGGAAAAAGGACAACATGAAGATAACAAGTTAAAGGAAATTACAAAATATAGAAGGAACATTAAAAGGGAAAAACAAGTTATTAAAAGAGAAGGTAATAAGCTTACAAGACAAAATAGAGAAAGGGAAACATGAGATAATCAATTTAAAAGAAGATAATGTAAGTAAGAGAAATGAATAAAAATCATTCAAATCCAATGGGAACACTAACACGACATAGATGGAAAAGTTTAAATCAGTAATGGCAAACATGGAAATACGAGAAAATAAGCTAATGGAGAAAATAAAAGAGGCCAAATCCTGGGCTCAAGTGGTAAAAGAACCGACAAGTGAACAAAAGTAAATCATAGAAAAACAAATCAAGAGAAAAATTTGAGAGGAAAAAGACAAAGAAGTAAAGATAGTAAATATCATCTTTAAAGGACTGAAGTACTTTGGAGAAAAAGGAGAACATATATTCTAACAAGGATTTTTCTTAGGGACAAGTTGCATTGGACATGTGGGATTCAACAAGCGAATAGGATAGGAAATAATATGGGAGTAGGAAGGGATAGACAAGTGAGAGTTACCTTAAGAAACTTGGAGGACAAGTCAATGATCTAAAGAATAGGTGGTTTCTTAGAGGTACTCATATCTACTTGGATGAAGATTTAACATTCGCTCAAGAAGAAGAAAGGAGGAAAGAATGGGAGAAAGTAAAATCAACAAGAGAGGTATTAATGTGGGCATGGTTGAAGAACGAGAAAGCTTAAGTCATTGAGAGGGTAACACACAATAAATAGGGTTGCAGGGTCCCATGAGAGTACCTAAACATGGTAAATTGGGATTGCAAACGTTACCCATGGAGACAAGGACCTAGGTTGGGGCCAATAAATGAGGGAAAATACATTAATTTCCTTATGGAAACACATGAACATGAGGGATATAGAGTTTTAGACTTTGAAGGATACAATAAAATCTTTGTCTAGAATGAAGAGACTAAAACAAGTAAAGGACATTGAGGGATAATAGTCCTAATAAATAAATGTGGATTGGAATTGTAAAATTGGAGGAAAAAGACCCAAATAAACAATTTATATGGCTGAAAATAATAGACAATGAAGCAACAATTTGGTTGGCTGCTTGTTATTTTGCTCCAAAAATCTCAAAATTTTACAAGGAAAGGAACCTAGATAATGAAGATCCCTATCCAATGTTCAGTAAATATATTTCAACTTTTAGCACTATGGGAGAAATATTCTTAATTGGCAATTTTAATGCTACATCAAAAAGAAATCTATTTATTCAGTTAGGCAACGATATAGGAGAGGACAACAATCACTTATGGTTAAGAGAGAGTGAAGATTCATCCTTGGAGAAGGAATTGTAGGATGGGAAAGGGAGGGTTTCACACGTTGGAGTAGAATTGTTAGGCCTTTGTAGCCTAAATGAGATGGTTATATGTAATGGCATGGAAAATCGGTCAAGATCCAATAATATCACTTGTAAAACCTACAATGGGAAATGTAGGAGCCCTGGTAGAAAACTCATGTAATAAAGTTAATAAAGGAAAAATAATAACCAAGCTCATGGGACACACATTCCAAGTTGAATTTTGGGAAAAAACATAGTGATGGGGATCACTTGTGATTAATTAATGGCTATGGAAATTGGCAAAGGCAATGGTAAAGGTTTTGGAAAGGCATGAGACATTAATTGGCTTTTTATTTATGAAAACAACATAAAATAGGAGAAAATGTAGGTGAAAGGTCACAAGTTGCATGTGAGGAGGAAAATGAAGAAAATAGAGGGCTCAATGATAAAAAAGATGACGAGGATTAGTTCATGTCTTTTTGATAGTTAACCTTTTGCTAGTTTTAGCTTGGAGCTCTCTCTTTTATTCTCTCTCTCATACTCTTGGACACTTAGAGTTTTCTTGGAGCACTCTTGGAGGAGTGTGGCATACTTGGGAATTGGAGCAAGGAGGAAAAGGAAAAGCATGAAATTGCAAGAGGACATGGGATCAACAACTACGATAGGTTTTTCTTATAGGTAACGAGTTGCATGTATGGTTTCATTGCTAGTTTTGGCATGTGTGACACATGCATGTGGTTTCTTGGTTATGATTTGTCATTGGCATGGAGGATTGCCTAGATTGATAGTGGTTTTGCCTAGCCTTTCCATTTCCTGGATGTCCATTTTCTGGTTGGTTCTCACGTTCCTTATGGTTATGGGTTGAGTTACTAGTTCCTGGAGCCTTGCTTGGACAAACGCTCTAGAATCCCTGTAAAGGCTTGGATTGAGTTACTAGTCCTAGAAGCCTTGGTTAAAAATGATCTAGAGCCTTGGTGGGTTGAGTTACTAGTCCCACAAGCCCTAGTTGGACAAATGCTCTAGATCTTGGTAGTAGTTGTGGGTTGAGTTACTAGTCCTGGAAGCCTTGGTTGGAACAATCACTCTGGCACCCTTGACAGCTTAGGTAGAGACCGATCTGGTGATGGTTAGTGATGTCTAACCGTGAGGTGGAATCACTAGTTTAGGGTTGAGGTGATTTGGCCTATGGAAGCCCTGATTTGGTTTCATTCGACTCGTTTCATTAGATCCCACATTCTTGCTTGGAATATGGCACGACGGTGATTGGCTGAAAGAGAGATTTGGTTAAGCCCAATCTACGGTTGAGTGGTACGTGGAACTCTGTGACTTGATTGGATTTTGATATGTTAATAAGATCTCTTTTTCCTTTGGGATTTTCATGAGTAAATGTGTTTAACATTATGTGGCTTAATAGTTGTTTCATCATTGATATATCTCTGGTTATTTGCTGGTTATGAGAATGTTTTATGATAATCTTGATGTATGGATCTCATCATGTTTTGGTTAATATATGAAATACTAATGAATGAATGACCTAGTAGATAACAATGTAGCTATTGGAAGGATATATCAATCCTCCTTGATGATTCTCAAATAAGTATGAGATCCCTATGTTCAAATACGTTGTTATGATTGATAGATTTCATGTTTACAATATGTTTGACGAAATGCCTGTCATGGATTGTAGGGGTCCGGTCAATTTCTTGGTCAAGTGTTTGCATTAGTAACCTTATCTCAGTGTCAATTATCTTTTCTAGAAGTTCCATGAAGTTCTGGGCAGTGACATGAGTCTTGGCTCTAAAAAAGTGGCAAAGAATCTGGGGTCGCTAGCACAAAATAGCTTCAAAAAGGCCACAGTCGCATGCATGCCTTACTGTGGGAGAAACTGGAGGGTTTTAATTGTGTGCATGGCTTGTCATGGGAGTGACTAGGGGTCTAGATTAGCAAAAAGTCAAGTTGTCTCAAGGGTTGGGTACCTAGAAAGGTTGGTGGTTTCCTAAAGATTTTGTAGCTCCTAAGGAAGGTCAGATTGGTCTGGGCTTGTTGGTTCCACTTCCTTAACTGTACTTGGGGAGTTGAATCATATCATAGTAACTCTTCTTCACATGTTTACCTCGGTGTACTAGTTAGCTTGGGTAAATGTGGGAGGAAAGTGTTATAGAGTGGTACCAGAGCATGGTTCCTGGTTTTCGTTCGCCTTGGATGAATGTTTTGTCATGTGTACATGTCAGCTGCATATGTGTCCTTATGCTTGTGATCTATGTGCTTGTTGTGTATGCATGGTACTAGTAATTGTTTCCATTATGATGTCATGCATAAGATGATGATGTTGTTGTTAAGATGTGTTGTCATGAACATATGTTGATTGTGTATGCATTGTTAAGCATGTGTGTCATCCATATGTTTGTTATGCAAAGTACCTAGTTGGTGTCATAATTATGGCATTATGCATGGTGATTGGATGATGATTAAGATGATGTCTATATACTATGATGATTATGATTATACATGTATTGTGCTAATCTGGTCGATCTTGCAGACAAGAGATCTTCCCCTTAACTACACTGAGGTATCTTTCTTTGTTTATATTACGGTTTAGCTGACATGATATACCTTGCATGAAGAGAAGATCAAGATGACTAGCAAGATGGTAGACTACAACTCATGAGATTCTCCCTATAGATCAGATGAGCATCAAGGTGAGGGATATTCTCCTGACATAGAAGACACTTTGAGAATTTTGAAAGCATAAATAAGAATTTGCAAAGAAGATAATGACCGAATCATTTAGTCACAAGATAGACTTGCTAGGAAATATGAGAAACAAGAAGAGGTTAATGCAGTTATCCTTCATATCTCTTCAAACTTGCATAGACAAGGACCACTTAGAATTAGTCATGGGTGGGAGGATAAGACTAATGGAGCATATGGAATTAGGTCTCATGGTGGGCATAGGTTGGATAGAGATTACATGATTAGAGATGGAATATTTTTGGATACACCTAATAGACGAGGCAATCCACATGGGCTTTACTCTAGTTCTAGTTCAGACGAGTAACATGGTCATCATCTTTATCATCCTTACAAGAAATGTGATAGGGGATATTTTCTAGATGATTTCAAGAAAGTAAAGTCACCTACATTTGATGGGGAAATGGAGAAGTCACAGGATGTAGAAGTTTGGTTGCTTGGGATGAATAAGTTTTTCAGATTACATGTTTACTAAGAGAACATGAAGTCCATAAAAAATACATTCAATATTAAAGGTAAAGAATACATCTGGTGGGAAGATGTAAAGAATGTCAGAGGTATTCATGAAGAGGAGTTGACTTGGAGTGAGTTCAAGATACTTTTCAAGAAGAAGTATCTATCAAAGAGATACTATGATGATGTTGCAAAGGAATTCTATGAGCTGAAGATGGGATCCATGACTGATGAGGAGTACGCTAGCATATTCTTGGATTTGTTAAGGTATGCGCTTTATCTAAAGGAGGAGAAAGTGAAGATTTAGAGATTCATCAGTGGGTTGTTGGTAGCATTCAAGGACAATATTGAATTTGATGAGACTAGATCGTTGGAGCAAGCCATCAGGAAGCCAAAGCATTGCTATGAGCAATCAATTCGAGACTAAGTAGGATTGGAAAGGTAATGTGAAGAATAAAGGGAAATGGGATAGGAAGTAACCTAGACCTCAAGATACAGGTAACAAAGAGAATGAAACACCACCTAAGAAGTTCAATGCATATCACAGAGGACATGTATTTCAGTTTGAGGAGTAGAACAAAGGTGATGGCAGGAAGCCTTTACAATGTTGGACTTATGGCAAAGATCATCACAAGAGAGATTGTCCACAACATCAGGGTGGTAGACCACAGATCTACAGTTCTCAGGAGGCACAAATAGTGAGGATGTTGGACATAATATTCATTGCATTTATGCATCATTGGATAATAGGTAAGTAGATCACCAGACGTCTATTATCGAGATGGACAGTAATATTTGAGATCAAGTTGTTTCTATTTTGATTGGACCTGGATCTAATTATAGTTATGTTAAGCATGACCTGGTGGATAAGTGTGATTTGAATAAATAAGTGCACACAAAATCTTGGTTAGTGCAGTTTGCTGCAGGTACTAAGAAAATAGTTCATCACTAATCTAGGTGGTTCCAAAGATGCACACAGGACAAAGAGGGCTTATGGAAGTTCAAAAATCAAAGCGATCAGAATGCTTTTGAACTAAGACCAAAGCTAGATCTTGTCGTCCTGATCGCAATGGTGCGAACGGTTCATCAAGCTGAGCTTGTATGAGGGAGAACCATCCAGTCAAAGTTTTGGTTGATGTTTGCTGACTGGGTAGGCGTAATGGAGACACAATTTGGAATTTTTCTGACGGATTGAATCTGGCCAACTATGGCCAGATTCTGGGCGAAATTGTCGCCTTATTAAAATGTCTCCTTCGGTCCAAATTTTGAATTTTTTAAAATGCCCATATTGTTATATAAAAACAAATTATTAAAAAAAGGGGGTGGCCAGCCATCAATCCCGTCACCCCAACCTTGGTCATATATACGTATTGTGGAGGGGTGGGCCACTGCCCCCGGTGCCTCCCACCATACTTGGCCTTTGTCGTTGCACATGAAGGAGCAGGTGGTGGGCCGACCCTTGGGGCACAGACCCAACCACAACCACCATAAGTACAAAACTGCCCACGAGACATGGGCCACCGTTAGGCGACAGGTGAGGTAAGCGGGCCACCCAAGGTAGGCCTAGCTTGACCTCCCTTCCAAAAATAGTTACGTTATGTAAAATGGGAGGGGGTGGGGTTTGACCGCCCGACCCCCTCCACAGTAAACGGATCTCTAACCACTCTGCCCAACGGAACTTTTGGAAAATCTGCCAATCTTTCAATATTTAAACTCAGTTCACCAGTGCGCCCAGGCAGCATGGAGGAGCCAAGAGTGAGCAGGGAAATTGAGACATAATTTTGTAATTAATTTATTTGCAGGTGGAACCATGAAACTGAGAAAAACACAGGCGGAACCATGATTGGGCGAAATTCTCAGGAGGGTGAAATTTTTGTAGTGTTTAAATTGGACAAATTTTATGTCGATCTTACACCTCTCAGCAACATGAACTTGATACCGCAGTCATTTTCCTGATATGAGAAATAGATTTTCAGAGGACCCGGAGGAGGGAATCTTTGCGGAATCTAGGGAATCTAAAAGATTCCCTAAGCCCTAGATTTTCACTTTCTCAGAATTCAGAAATTTGATAGTCGATTTTGCACTATTCGATGCCACAAATCTGATGGCGCATTCAGATTTTGCATTTTATCATTTCATTTTTTGGCCACTTTTCAAAGTGGATTGCAGGTGTTAGCATTCAACGTGCGAGCAGTGATTCCATGAGATTTGACGCAGTGAGAATGATGGTACAACCAACTTCAACAGTTTGACATCCTTTTCTTTAGATGAACCCAGGATGTGAGGTATATGGAGTGTGTTCATGTACTTCTTTTGCTATGCATTGTGCTGCATAGATCCCTGTTTGATGTTTGATGAGGGATCTTGTTTCTTGTTTTCATGATTCCTGCTTGATGTGATGCAGAATCATTTGTGGCATGTACTTGTTGTCATGATTCATCATGTTTTGTTTGAGATCCCTTTGTTGTGATGTTGATGGGATACTCATGTGTCACCATGTATGTTTTCATTGAGATCCCTTTTTATGCCATGTTGGCAGGATGCTCATTATCATCATGCATGAGTTTAGGTCATATTGATAGGAGTCCTTTTTGGATGAGAGTTCCTGTAGCAGAACATCCCTTGGAGCCATTCCTGCATGAGGGCATTTTCCTTGTATGATAGCGACACCATATATTATGTACATCATTACTATTGACAACACTTAATGCAGTGGCCTACACCATCTTGACACCGGGGCGCAGAGATGTAGTCCCTCCTAGATGAACTCCGTTATCAACGTCTTGTTATTTTTATGTTGCTGATTCTCGTCATGTTCCTTCTTCTTTACAACATGCATTTATGTTCCTTTATGATATTTTAATGGCAATTCTAATCACATCATGAAAGCAAAAGGTCTTGGTTAAACCCGAGAGTTGAATCAACTTGGATCAAGTATGGTATCATAGCGGTCTTTGCATGGATGTGAATTGCAAGCCTGAACAATGGAACGTGTAGCGACAGAGGATGAAAAAGCGATGTATGAGACCATGCTCAAAATTTCCAAAAGGGTGGAGATAATGTATGAAACTCTACAAAAGGAGACAAAGGAAAAGGAGCGATTGTAGCTTTAGTTGCGAGCCACAAAAGAGGCCCTGGAAGAACTGAAGCACAAGAACCAAAATCTTCAAATAGATAACGTTGAATTGAAGATGCTTCTACATGAAGAGAAAGAGGAGAAACATAGTTTTCTATGACAGCTGCAAGTTAAGGATGAGGCCTTGGAAGAGCTGCAGCGTGACGCATGTGAGGTAAAAAGTGGTTCTCCATCTTCGTGTATGTGTCCCGATGATGATTTCGCTGTTTTTGAAAATCATACCACAAGAATTGGCTCCAAACTGTTGAAGAGAATGGGTATGAAGGAAAAGGCTTGGGCGTTAATGGCCAAGGCATTGTCAACACCATCAAAGTAGAAGAATTACCCCATTAGGCAGGACTTAGGTATGTCAAAAGGAAGTTGGGGAATGTGCTGAGACAACTAGCGAACCACCAACAACAGATGATGACAAACCTTCATTAGTTCTTTCCAATAAATAGAGAAGGTAAAAGATGTTGATTTCCTTTCAGCTTCTTCTTCACATAGTATGATTTCTGTTGGATATGTGGAGATCCCAATTACAGGGACAAACATGAGGCTCCTTACTAGGACAAGGCACAAGGAAGAAGAAGAACTTGGTTTTAATAACCAAGGCATAACTCAACCATTGGAGGTTGTGCAAAGGCCTCAATTTGCAGGCTCGAGATACACTGAAGGAGAATGCTGTAAGGTGTCAAATTCTTTCGCGAGATTGTCCAAATCGTCAAGGAAAGAGAATGATGGGAGCACATCCCCATCATCCCATGGTAGTGCCCATTGCAGGGAGAGAGTTGAGGCAAGCTCTTATCATCATAATGACACCAAATACGGCAAGGAAAGGTATAACCACTCTCGATATTCAAATTTTCATTTCGATTATAATCATGTTTTTAATGATGGACATAAATCAAGACATCGGAAAACATGTAGCTTTGTGGATTATATAACCATACATTTTTTAAATGTTGGAAAAGAATGGCAGCACACAAAAGGATTGGGTGTGAAAGACCCTCTCAACAACAGGCAAAGAAACATGTTAAGCAGATTTGGAGGAAGAAGACCTATTTCAATCATTGCGACAAAAGTGGTCACCAAAGGGCCACATGTTGGAGGCTCCATCCAGAGTAGCGCCTTAAAGACAAAGCGTCATTGCATGAACCAGGTGAAACGATTGTTTGATAAGAAAAACCTTCACTAGGGGATGACCCATTCACAGCGATAAGTGAAAAATGGTTTCTAGATATGTTAGCTTTTCATGGTCGTGCTTTTTCAAATCATTTGTTCCATTTTAAAATGTAAAAGTGATGACATGTTTCCATCACTTGTTAAGCAACAATGATGTCTGGTCTTATTTTGAGTTGCATGATAAGCAGTGAAAGTGATGTCGCGTTTCCATCACTTGTCAAAACAAAATAGTGTTTGGCCTTATTGTTGTAAATCATGTGTTACAGTGATGATGTGTTTCCCATCACTTGTTGAAGCAACAATGATATGTTTCCCTCATTTTGTAGCTGGGGGATTGTTTCCATTTTGATGTAAACCTGATCACCGAGTATGTGTTATAAACTTGTGGAAAGTGGGGGATGCTTGGGTCATTAGTTGGTCATGAAATTCAAGCATGTAATTTGAAAAGCAATGTACTACAGGTTGCAAAGGTTGCAGGTGTTGGCTCATCGCTTAAGGCTCTGAAGAACAAATGTGAAGGAGATGGAAGTGGGACCTTTCAGGACGTTTGTGATGCAGACAAGGTACAAAGATGTTGCATATTACTTTTCATGCTTTTGGAGGACCAAAATCTCCTCAGTGGGGAGGATTGATCTAGATGGCTCCAGAGACGCACATAGGACAAAGAGGGCTTATGGAAGCTCATAAATCAAACTGATCATAATGCTTTCAATCTAATACCAAAGCATAGATCTTGTTGTCCTAATCACAACGGTGTGAGCGGTTCGTCAATCCAAGCTCGTATGAGGGAGAACGAGCCAGTCAAAGTTTTGGTTGGCTTTTGCTGACTGGGCAAGATTAATGGAGACATAATTTGGAAGTTTTCTAGCAGATGGAATCCGGCCAACTCCAGCTGGATTCCGGGCGAAATTGTCGCCTCATTGAAACCTCTCCTTCGGTCCAAATTCCAAAAATTTTAAAATTCCCATATTGTTATATATAAAAAAAAGATTATTAAAAAAAGGAGGTGGTGGGCCATCAAACCCACCACCCCAACCCTTGTCATATATACGTATTATGGAGGGGTGGGCCACTACCCCCAACCCCTCCCACCATACTTGGCCTTTGTCATTGCACACGGAGGAGTAGGTGGTGGGTTGGCCATTGGGTCTGGGCATGGACCCGACTACAACTGCCATAAAAACAGAACCACCCACGAGACATGGACCACCATCAGGCGACATGTGAGGTAGGCGGGCCCAGCCTGACCTCCCTTCCAAAAATAATTCCCTTATGTAAAATGGGAGGGGGCGGTGTTTGACTGCCCGACCCCCTCCATAATAAACGGATCCCTAACCACTCCGCCCAATGGAACTTTTGGAAAATCCGCCAATATTTCAATATTTAAACTCAGTTCACCAGTGTGCTCAGGCATCATGGAGGAGCCAAGAGCGGGCATGGAAATTAAGATGTAACTTTTTAATTAATTTATTTGCAGGTGGAACCATGAACCTGAGAAAAACACAGGCAGAACCATGATTGGGTGAAATTCTCAAGAGGGTGAAATTTTTGTAGTGTCCAAATTTGACAAATTTTATGTCGATCTTACACCTATAGGTGACACAAAATTGATGGCGTAGTTATTTTCCTGATCTGAGAAACATATTTTCAGAGGACCCAGAGGAGGGAATCTTTGCAAAATCTAGGGGGATCTAAAAGATTCCTTAAGCCCCAGATTTTCACTTTCTCAGAATTCAGAAATTTGACAGTCGATTTTTCACTATTCGACGCCAAAAATATGATGGTGCATTCATATTTTCCATTTTCTCATTTCATTTTTCGGCCACTTTTCAAAGTGGATCGTAGGTGTTAGCATTCAACGTGCGAGCAGTCATTCCATGAGATTCGACGCAGCGAGATTGATGGTACAACCAACTTCAGTAGTTTGACATCCCTTTCTTCAGATGACCCCAGGATGTGAGGTATATGTAGTGTGTTGATGTACTTCTTTCGCTATGCATTGTGCTGCACAGATCCTTGTTTGATGTTTGATGAGGGATCTTGTTTCTTACTTGTTTTCATGATTCCTGCTTGATGTGATGCAGAATCATTAGTGGGACGTACTTGTTGTCATGATTCAACATGTTTTGTTTGAGATCCCTTTATTGTGATGTTGATGGGATACTCATGTGTCACCATGTATGTTTGCATTGAGATCCATTTTATGCCATGTTGGCGGGATGCTCATTATCATCATGCATGAGTTTAGGTCATACTGATAGGAGTCCTTTTTGGATGAGAGTTCCTGCAGTGGAACATCTCTTGGAGCCACTCCTGTGTGAGGGAATTTTCCTTCTATGATAGCGACATCATCTCTTATGTACATCATTACTATTGACAACACTTAATGCAGTAGCTTACACCATCTTGACACCGGGGCTCGGAGACGTAGTCCCTCCTGGACGAACTCCGTTATCAACGTCTTGTTATTTTTATGTTGCATTTCTCGTTATGTTCCTTCTTCTTTACAACATTCATTTATGTTCCTTTCTGCTATTTTAATCGCAATTCTAATCACATCACGAAAGCAAAATATCTTGGTTAAATACGGGAGTTGAATCAACTCGGATCAATCACTATGTAAGAACTTGTGCATTTGAGTTGAGTGGTATGCCTACATCAACACATTTGAATGTATTTTCGTTGGGATCGTACAATATGCTTTGGTTATGGATTGGATATATCTTCATAGGGCAAAAGTGGATTGTTATGACAAGTTCGTTGAGTGCTTGGATGACAATGGGGAACATATAATCTTGCAGGGTAAGAATAAGACAACATCAGTTAGAATGGTAACAACTATGTAGGAAAAGTGCAATCGCAAAAAAGAGTGTGTGCTATTTGTAGTACATATTTCTAGTGACAAAGCTAAGAAAGTTGAGGACGTGGATGTCTTGAGGAGGTATCCAGTTATACAATAGTTTTAGGATATATTTCCCACAAAGATTCCAGAGTTAATGCCTCACAAAGATTCTAATGAGTTGGTACCATGGGAAACACCGACATAAAAAGAACCATACATGATGAGCACACCAGAGTTAGTGGAATTAAAGTTGCAGTTGAAGGAAATTCTTGACAAAGGATGCATCAGGCCAGTTGTATCACCTTGGGATGCACCAGTATTGTTTTTCAAGAAGAAGGATGGTACTCTTAGGTTATGCATTGATTACACGAATTTGAATAAAGTGGCCATCAAGAATAGGTATCCACGTTGTTGAGGATTGATGATTTGTTTTACTAGTTGAGGGGAGCAACAATGTTCTCAAAGATTGATCTGAGATCAGGATACCATCAGGTACACATTAAAGAAGAGGACATCTACAAGATTTCTTTCTGGACCAAGTATGGGAATTATGAGTTTGTTGTAGTTCCATTTGGTTTGACTAATGCTCCAACTATTTTTATGTGCTTGATGAATAGTGTGCCGCATACTTATTTGGACAAGTTTCTTATTGTATTCATTGATGATATAGTGGTACATTATAAGAATGAGGAAGAACATGCCAAACATTTAACAACAATGTTGAGATTTATACGAGAGCATCAGTTGTATTCCAGGCTTAGCAAATGCAGTTTCTTTTAGGCAAAGGCACATTACTTGGGACATGTTGTTTCCAAGGAAGGCATAACAGTGGATCCGGAAAAGATAAGAACTATTATGGAATGGGAAACTCGTAGAAATGTGGATGAGGTAAGATCATTCATGGGATTAGCAAGTTATTATAGGAGGTTCATCAGGAACTTATCTCGAATTATCTATCCCATTACATCATTTTAGAGGAAAGGTAAGAAATTTGAATGGACAGAGGAATGTATAGCAAGTTTCAAGAAATTAAAGCAGTTGTTGACAAATGATCCAGTTTTAAAGATTACGTATCTAGACAAAGAGTTTGTGGTATGTACAGATGCTTGCAAGAGAGGACTTGGTGGAGTCTTGATGCAAGAGGGACAAGTGGTATGTTATGAATTAAGGAAACTGAATGAGCATGAGTAGAATTGTGTTACACATGACCTTGAGTTGGCAGTGATTGTTCATGCATTGAAGATGTGGAGGCACTACCTTCTTAGCAAGAGGTTTGCATTGATGAGCGATCACAATGGATTAAATACTTGTTTGACCAACCGAAACTGAATGCCAGGTAAGATAGATGGTTGGCCACGATCAATGAGTTTGATTTTGAGATCATGTAGATTAAAGGTAAAGAGAATAGGGTTACAGATGCTCTTAGTAGAAGAGTGCAAGTGAACCATATAAAAATTATGAGTTCTTATGGGATAGATCTACAAGATCAGATCTTACTTGTAGGACAACAAGATGATAGGTATAGGGAGCTTATCACAAGTTACAACAAGGTACAAGTGATTAGGATGTAGACTATCATCTCACAACAGATGGTTTGGTCAAATTTAGGGACATGATATATGTGTCGAAGAACAATGAGCTCAAGAAGCTTATCTTGAGGGAATTTCATGCTAATCCTTATTTAGGTCACCCAAGATATCAGAAGACGCTGACAACGATGAAGAAATTCTATTATTGGCTGAATTTGAATAAGTGGAAGAGTTTGTAGCTAGGAGTGTGGATTTTCAACATGTAAAATTAGAGTGTAAGCATCCAGGTGGATTACTACACCGGATTTTGATTCCATAGTGGAAACGGGAGGTCATTTCCATGGATTTCATCACAGTTTTTCTGAGGGCATCTAGAAAAAATTATTCTATCATGGTTGTTGTAGACATGTTGACAAAGGTAGCACATTTCATTCCAGTGAAATCTACCTATTCAACTAATGATGTAGCACAAGTCTTCATTCGAGATGTAGTGAGGTTGCATGGTGTTCTGAAGAAGATTGTATGAGATAGGGATGCTAAGTTCACTTCTAAGTTATGGAAGGAGTTATTTTCAGGTTTGGGTATAGAGTTTGCCCTCAACACAACTTATCATCTGCAGACAGATGGATAACAAAGAGGGTCAACAGGATTTTGGAGTACATGTTGAGAATGTACGTCATGCATCAACCTCGAAAGTGGTAAGAGCATATTCCACTGTTAGAGTTTGCTTACAACAATGGGTATCATGAGTCATTGAGGATGAGTACATTAGAGGCAATGTATGGGCAAAGTTGTAATACTCCCATCAGTTGGGGTGATCCATTGAATAGGGTGTTGATAGGACCATACATGTTGGTAGAGATGGAACACGAAATGAAGTTAATCAAGAAGAATATAAAGGCAGAGTAGGATAGACATAAGAGTTATGCATACAAGAACATGATGTCTAAAGAGTTTCAGGTTGGGGAACATGTGTACTTGCACATCAAGCCCAAGAAGAGCTCCTTAAGGATTAGATCATGTGCCAAGTTGGCACCACAATATTGTGGACCTTTCAAGATTCTTGAGAGGATTGGACCAGTAGCCTATTGATTTACACTGCCTTCGACAGTGAAAGTCCATGATGTTTTCCATGTGTCATTTCTTAAGAAGTATGTTAAATATGTTGATCTCATGATTGACTGGTCTGTATTACAGGTGGATCCGGAAGGAGAATTCCAACTGGAACGTCAGTGCATTTTGTAGAGAAAGATGCTCATGCATTAGAACTGAGCAATCGAGTAGGCTAAGGTGCAATGGAAGCACTTTGGGCCCGATGAAGCTACATGGAAGATGGTTGATTGGATGCGGGCCATATATCCTTCTTGATTCGCTGGTTGAGCGAATGTCTTTTGGCATATGTATATATGTATATGGATGTAAATACCTCCATGAGTTGTGTTATAAAGCTCCAATAAGTGGTATGGTTTCAATGTCATTATCATTGTCATGTTGGTTATGTTGTTTTGCTTCTCAGTGGGTTGATCATTGTAAATACTGGAAAGAGATAAGTTATAAAGATCCATGGCCCATATGTTTTGCTTTTCAACAGTATTGTTGGTTGTAGGTGTCATTGAACATTGAGGACAGTGTTCCCCCAAGGGGGAGGGTTCTGTAACAACCCTGATAAAAAATCCATGTAATAAAGTTAATAAAGGAATAATAATAACCAAGGTCATGGGATACGTATTCCAAGATGAATGTTAAGCAAAAACATAGTGATGGGGATCACTTGTGATTAATTAATGGCTATGGAAATTGGCAAAGTGAATGGAAAAGGTTTTGGAAAGGCCTAAAGCATTAATTGGCATTTTATTTGTGAAAATAATGGAAAATAGGAGAAAAGGAAGGTGAAAGGTCATAGGTTGCATGTGAGGAGGAAAATGAAGAAAATAAAGGCCTCAATGACAAAAAGGATTATGAGGATCAGTTCATGGCATTTTGACAGTTAAGCTTTTGCCAATTTTAGCTTGGATCTCTCTCTTCTATTCTCTCTCTCATACTCTTGAGATTTAGAGTTTTCTTGTAGCACTCTTGAAGGAGTGTGACATACTTGGGAATTGGGGCAAGGAGGAAAGGAAAATAAGGAAAGCACACGAGGACATTCAGATCAACAATGACAATAGGTTTTACTTACAGGTACCGAGTTGCATGTATGTTTTCCTGGCTAGTTTTTTCATGCATGGCACACACATGTGGTTTCTTGGTTATGATCTATCATTGGAATGGATGATTGCCTAAATTGATAGTGGTTTTTCCTAGCCTTTCCATTTCCTAGATAGCCATGGTGTTGTGGGTTTCTTTCCTTTTGTTTCCTGGTTGGTTCTCATGTTCCTTATGGTTGTGGGTTGAGTTATTAGTTCCTGGAGCCTTTGTTGGAAAAAAACTTGAGAAGCCCTGTAAAAAATTGGGTTGAGTTACTAGTTGTGGAAGCCTTGGTTGGACAAATGCTTTGGAGCCTTGGTGGGTTGAGTTACTAGTGTTGGAATCCGTGGTTGGACAAATTCTCTAGAGCTCGATAACAACTGTGGGTTGAGTTACTAGTCCTAGAACCCTTGGTTGGAACAAATGCTCTGGAGCTCTAGATAGCTTTGGTAGATACCAATTTGATGATGGTTAGTGATGTTTGACCGTGAAGTGGAATCATTGGTTGAGGGTTGAGGTGGTTTTGCCTCTAGAAGCTCTGGTTTGTTTTTGTTCAATGAGATCCCACATTCATGTTTGGAATATGGCGCAGGGGTGATTGGCTGAAAGAGAGATTTGGTTGAGCCCAATCTATGGTCGGGTGGTACGTGGAAGTCCCCGACTTGGTTGGATTTGCAATGTTAATAAGATCTCTTTTTCCTTTGGTACTTTCATGAGTAAATGTGCTTATAATTATGTGGCTTTAATAGTTATTTCATCATTGATATATCTATAGTTATTTGCTGGTTATGAGCATGTTTTATGATAATCTTGATGTATGGCTCTCATCATGTTTTGGATAGTATATGAAATAATAATGAATAAATGGCCAAATATATAACAATGGAGCTATTGGGAGGAGATATCAATCCTCCTTGACGATTCTCAGATAAGTATGATATCCCTATGTTGAAATATGTTGTTATGACTTGTAGATTTCATGTTTAGGATATGTTTGACGAAATGCTTGTCAAGGATAATAGGGGTCATATCAAGTTCTTTGTTAATTGTTTGCATTAGTAACCTTATCTCAGTGTCAATTATCTTTTTTGGAAGTTCCATGAAGTTCTGGGTAGTGGCTTGAGTCTTAGCCCTGAAAAAGTGGCACAAAATATGAGGTTGTTGGCACAAAACTTCCTGAAAAAGGCCATAGTTGCATGCATGGCTTGTCATGGGAGTGACTAGGGGTTTAGATAAACAAAACATCAATTTATCTCAGGGGTTGGGAACTTGGAAGGGTTGGTGGTCTCCTGAAGGTTTTGTAGCTCCTGAGGAAGGTCAGATTGGTCTTGTCTTGTCAGTTCCACTTCCTTAACTATACTTGGGGAGTTGAACCATATCATACTAACTATTCATAACATGTTTACCCCAGTGGACTTGTTAGCTTGGGTAAATGTGGGAGGAGGGTGTTACATGAAAATCACAATAGACTATGTTATATTCTCTTAAAGGTATATTTCCAAGCTGTTGAAATTTAGTATTGAGTGTTGTCATATAAAGTTAAATTCTAACCATATGCCTCTTCTTATTAAGTTTGGTATAAATACAAAAGATCGAAAAATGGAGTAGCTTGAAAACACATAAGAAAGTTTATGAATAGGACATAATTCTTCTAAATAATGAAAACCAAGAGCTCTCCAGGGATGTTCTTGATGAACACCTCCAACTGAATAGAAACAACAATAGTGGTTACAAGGATAACATAGGCGACAAATGGTATATTTACAACAGTTTGTTGATTCACTCAATACAAAAAGATTTAAAGGTATGTAAAAGATGATCTAGGCCTCTGAAGAGAATCTCAAGTACTTTTCCTACTAATCCTTTGTATGACAAGGAGTGCAAGGTTGCTGACAGATCCCTCAAAGAAGATTCAAGCAAAGAAAACAAGATTATATATAAGAAATATAAAATCAAGAAAAGAAAGTTATGTGATTTCAAGAAGGAAGGAATTATTTATTTGGGGAAACATAATCCCAAATGTTTTTGGAAAGAACTATAGCAAAAGAGAAAATAAATAGAAAATAATATCATAGTTTCTGAATGGTTGGATTATGCAAAGATTCTATATGAACAAAAAAATGAGAAAATTAAGCATCCCATAATTGACATTTCAGCTGGGCTATTTTTGGTTGTAGACATCGAAAAAGGTATAAAGAAGTTAGCAAGTGGTAAATCTGAAGACATTGATAGTTTACGAGCAAATGCTTAAAATAGGGAGCAGAGCTTCTGGCCCCACACATTGAGCAAATCTTTAACAAATTCAACCAAGGTAGCTTCTCAATTGAGTTGAAAACTAGTGTCGTTATACCTATTCACAAAAGAGAAGACATTAATAACCTTTCCAACTATTGTAATATTATGATCAACCCTCTTCTTGGAAAACTTTTTGGGAGAATGCTAGAGTGTAGAATCAACAAATGGGCATAAAAAGAGGGAAAAAGAGAAAAGGGGTAGGTTTGCTTCAGGTCTAAACATTCTACCATTGATCATTGCATCACTCTAAGACATTTCATTGAAAAGCTTTGGAACAACCAAGGTGAGAAGATTTATGCTGCTTTGTTTACTTCAAAAAATCCTTTGACATTGCCCCTAGAGATAAGCTTTCACACAAAATGGAAGAATTGGGAGTTCCAAATGAATATAAGGAATCTTTCATAAAATTTATGAGTGAGTTAGAGCCAAAATCAGAACGAAGGAGGGTATGTATGAATTCTTTGGCAGTGACAATGGAGTCAAACAGGGATGTCTTACTTCCCCCCACATTGTTTGGTTTATATATTGATAAGCTTGAAGAGTGGTTAAACAATACCAAAGGAGAAGGAATCCAGTTGGGAAGCTACATGGTGGAACTAATTTTATATGAAAACAACCTTATTTTGTTGCTAAATCTACCCTAAGTTTTTAGAGAACACTTGAAAGCTTTGAAACTCTTTTGTCAAGGCTAAAATGCAAGTAAACACCAATGGGACCAAAGTCATGATTTTTTCTTTGAAAAGGAAAAAGTTGCATGTTATGCAACCAACTCACATGTTATGCAACCATATCACAAAATAGAAGAAAAGATAGATCAACAACTTCAAAATCATCATCTTCGAGGGGGAAACCTCCTTTACATTACACAAATGAACAATTCTTGGATGCTACAAATGTCAATACCTTATTTCTATATATAGGAGTCTAAGGGGTCACAATATAATCATAGCAGACATAAAAATAATAATACAATGGTATTATAGGGACCTAACATGCCCCTCTCCTTCAGAAAAGTGTTGTCCTTAATGCTTGAGTAGTTCTGGATGATTTTGTATAAATTTATCATCCTCCCATGTGGAATCTTCAGTGGATAAGTTATTCCACTTGATGAGATACTCTAAAATTGATTAATTTCGTAGCTGTCGAGTTCTTGTTCTGTGACTACTTCAGGTTCCAATATGATTTTTCCTTCCTCGTCAAGCTCTAGAAATATTGTTTGAACTAGGAGCTTGTCACCTATAACCTTCTTTAAGCATGAAACATGGAAAACTGGGTGCACTCGAGAAGTTGCAGGAAGCTCCAATTTGTATGCCATAGTACCAATATTTTGCAAAACCTTGTATGGACCATAATACTGTTGGTGATAATTTATTATCCTTCTTAGCTTGCTTGAGGGAAATTTGTTTGTATGGTTGTAGCAGTAGAAATACCCTGTCACCTACATCAAAACTTCTTTCACTGCAATGTTGATCTTCTTGTAGTTTCATTCTATTATGCGCCAAAGTGAGGTTATCCTTTAAGAGTTGGAAAACTTTTTGTTGATACTCGATGTGATATTCCATTGCTTTAACCTTAGAATTTTCTCTTAAATATGGCGTGATCAACGGTGGATGATATCCCTAAAGTGCCATAAATGGGGTCATTTTTGTTGTAGTATGGAAGGAAGTGTTATACCACCATTCAGCTAGAGGAAACCATTTGACCCGTTGTGTCTATTTATCAGATACAAAGCAACAGAGATATCCTTCCAAACATTTGTTCACTATCTCAGTTTTCTCATCAGATTGAGGATGATAAGATGAGCTATGAGCTAACTGAGTACCTAGACAAGAAAATAATTCCGTCAAAAAATTTCCAGTGAAAATGGGATCTCTATCACTTACAATAATCTTTGAGTTTCCATGTAGCTTTTGAATTGTTTCCATAAATGCAGTAGAAACTGTATTGGCTTTAAAGGGATGAGATAATGCACAAAAGTGTGCATACTTGGCAAGTCTATCAACTACCACCATGATGACACTCTTTCCTTCAGACGTGGGTAAACCTGTGATAAAATCCATTGAAACCTCCTCCGAATATTGACCTGGAATGGATAAAGGTTGTAATAGACCTAGGATCTTAATTGTTTCAACCTTATTTTGTTGGCAAACTAAACATTCTGCCACAATCTTTTGAATATCAGAATTTGGGCCATCCCAAAAAGGTTCCTTCTTAACCCTGTGGTAAGATTTTAAAAATCCCGAGTGCCCTCCTAAGGGAGAGGTGTGAAATTACATAAGAATATTTTGTTTGAGTTGGGAATTCTTACAGAGGTATAAGCGATCTTTGTACCATACTGAATCATTTAGCTAAATGTATCAGATGTACTGGGATATTGTTGTAACTTTTGAATGGGTGCCCACACTTCTTCGTCATTCTTCCATTCACCCCTTGCTTCATTTATCCAATTTGGTTGGATAATAGGAATGGTGCAAAGAAATGCTTCCACATCCTCATCCTTTCTTGAGAGTGCATCTGAAACAACATTTTTCTTCCCTTTTTTGTAGATGAATTCAAAGTCATAACCCAACATCTTTGTGACCCATTTTTCTATTCTTCTAATGATAATCTTTGTTCTAAAAAGTATTTAAGGCTAACATGATCCGTTTTTACCTTGAAGTGTCTTCCCATTAGGTAAGGTCGCCATTTCTTAAGTGCATGTAGTATTGCCAACATTTCCTTCTCATAAATAGCTTTGTGTAAATACTTTCCTTTGATTGGATGACTTTCAAAAGAAATGGGTCTTTCTTCTTGCATTAAAACAAGACCAATTCCATTTCCCGAGGCATCACATTCCACAATAAAGGTTTTTGTGAAGTCTGGCATAGCTAAGACCGGGGCTTGGCACTTGCCTCTTTAAGAAGTTCAAGGGTCTTCATTGCTTATGGAGTCCAAGAAAATACATCTTTCTTCAATAATGTTGTTAGAGGTGTTGCTATTCTCCCATAATTCTTAACAAACTTGCGATAATACCATATCAACCCAATAAATCCTCGCAAATGCTTTATGGATGTTGGGATTTTCCATTCCTTAATGGATTTAATTTTGCTAGGGCTTACCTTAACAACTTCATGATATACAATATGACCTAGATATTCCACCTCTTGTACTCCAAAGAAATATTTGGAGGTTTTTGCATATAATTGTTTCTCCTCCAATAGTTTGAGCACCTTGTTAACATGTTGAACGTGATCCTTCCAAGACTTGTTGTAGATTAGTATATCATAAAAAAATACTGACACAAATTTTCTAAGGAAGGGTTTGAAAATGGAATTCATCAAACCTTGAAATGTAGAAGGTGCATTAATAAGCCCAAAATGCATCATCAAAAATTCATAATGATCCTCATGAGTTCTAAATGTTGTTTTCGGAATGTCTTCAGTCTTCATTTTGATTTGATGATATCCTGAATGAAGTTCCAACTTGGTGAAGTAAATTGATCAATGCAATTCATCCAATAATTCATCAATGACAAGAATATGAAATTTATCTTTAATAGTGAGCTGTTGATATCCCTATAATGAGGACACATGCACCATGGTCCATCCTTCTTGTGCACCAATACTACTAGAGCAGATAAATAACTTTGACTGGGTTGAATTATACTAGCCTCTAGCATTTTTGCAACCATATATTCAATTTCACTCTTTTGGGCGCAGGGATATCTGTAAGGCCTGATGTTTGGAGGAACACTTCCTGGAATCACATGAATAACATGATCATGATCATGAATAGGTGGGAGGTCTTTGGTAGTCTCAAATACATTGGAATGATTGTCCAATACTTTTTGGAGATTTGGAGAAATAGATAATTTCGATGTGGGAACCTCTAGCAAACATAATTGTTGAATTACACCTCGTTGTTCTTTATTTAGAAGATTTGTCATGCCATTAGAGGTGATTATCTTTCCTGGTTTTCCTGCGATACCCCTTAATTCAACTTTTTTTTCTTTGGAAAAATTTTCAAGAAAAGTTTTTGAAAATTAAAATCTATCATACCCAAATATTGTAGCCATTGGACTCCTAATACAACATTATCACCACCTATTGGAATGGAAAGCATTGGAATATTTAATACATATTATCCCATGGATAATTTGATATTATGGAACTTTCCAGAGAAATTTATGGTTCCTCCATTTGCAACCACCACTTGACAGTCTGGTGCTGGATATAGGAAGCAATTCAATTCCCTAGCTAACTTATAATGAATAAAATTATGGGTATTGCCCAAATCAATCAACACTGTTACCTTTTTCTTCTTGATATGTCCTTCTATCTTGAGAGTTTGAGGAGTGGTAATTCCGGCCAACACATTACAAGATATGGTCATATTCATTTCTTCTTTATCTAGGGTTTTTTCCTAGTGTATATCCTCTTCTTTTGACGTTTCCTGTTCCTTTTCTTCCTCCTCTTCACAATCTATGTAAAATAATTTCTTCTTAGCACACTTATGATCTTTAGTGTATTTGCTATCACAACTGTAACAAAGTACTTTTCTCTTTTTTCTTCCAATTGTTCTGGTGTCAACCTTGTAGGTTGTGGAAGGCTAGGCGCAACAACACTTCCATCTTTATAGTTGTGAGTGGTAGGCTTCCTTGTTGCCATAATTTTTCTTTCAATTTTTCTTGCCAACCTGAATGCCTTCTCCAATGAATCGGGTTCCCAAAGGTGAACCTCATGTTGGATGTTATCCTTTAATGTCCCTATGAACGCATCAATCCTATGCTCCTCTGGAATATCTTTTACCTTATATTCAATTTTTGGAAGTACTCAATGTGCTCCAACATTGAACATTTTATTTGAGATTTATCAATTGGCTAAAAAAATGTTGTTTTTTGTATCCTCAAAATTTGCTATCATTTCTTCTTTAAAAATTTCCCTAGTGACAATTTATTTACGAGAGCAAAGCCATCAATACCATACAAACTGATTGGGTTCCAAATATAAAGTTGCAATGCGTACCTTTTGTGTGTGTTTTCACATTATGGAGATTGAAATATTGCTCCATCTGTAGTATCCATGTTACGAGATCCTTGCCATCAAACTTCCTCATATCAACCTTTGGAACATGGTGGGTTTCAATCCAACGTTAGAGTCTATGGAATTATGATTTACATTTCTTTTGTTCTCATCATGAGTTTCATTTACTACCTTTTCACCATTAGTAAACATTTCTTGTAGCAACTTTGTCAAATCTATCTTCAAATCTTCCATGTTTCTTTTAAGTTTTTCTTCTATACCGTCCATCTTAGCTTCTGTTGCTTTTTGTGAGAGTGAAATTTGTTGCACTTGGTCTCGTAATTTTGATATATCATGTTGCATTTATTCCTCTTCTTCATGAGTCATGGTAGAGCTTTCAGGTTTCTTACTAGTTGTTTCCATTTTATTTCTTTGGGGCATCACTTAATGATAATTATGCTTCAATATGTCCTTTGAATTCTTTAAAACTATTTTTTCAAACCAAACTTATGCAAAATTTTAAAAAGACTACATACCTTTTTTGGATTTGTAGGAGCTCGATATTGAACGTATTGTATCTCTGTAATTTCGGATCTCCAAGCTTTGAAATTTCATCCTATGCTGTCCCTTTGAGTCCTCATTCCAAAACCACAAGTTTGATCAAGATTGGATTCTCCAAGAAAGAGTTATTCCAAATCTCCCATGATGGCTTGATTATAGACTAGTTCAGTAGAGCAAAATTTTATGAAGTACCACGTGTCAATGTTTCGACATTTGGACCTGAAAACAATGCAAAAAAAACTACAATCCATCCTCTTTCTATAAATTTTTACTAAATTTCAATCTGATTCTAAGAGAGAATGTTATGACTATTTTCCCCAGGTCACCTGTTTGAGATATAATTCGGGAGCCTACAAAAACCCTAACTTCCTTGGATCATATCTCCAAAACTATAGCAAGACAAGATCTTAAATTTGTACTAGAGGTTCATCAATATTTCCTCTCACATGGGTTTTAATTTCAGCTTCTGAAACATCCTAGAAAAAACGTTATAGTGAAAATTCCATGATGACTTGTTTGAAGCAGTGAAGCCCTAGAATCCAAAGCTCTGACACCCATTGTTATGCAACCAACTCACAAAATAGAAGAAAAGATAGATCAACGACTTCAAAATCATCCTCTTAGAGGGGCAACCTTCTTTACATTACACTAATGAAAAATTCTTGTATGCTACAAATGACAAGACCTCCTTTCTATATATAGGAGTCTAAGGGGTCACAATATAATCAGAGTCGACATAGAAATAATAATGTAAGGGGACAACAATAAATTAGTGGGCTTCTATGGAGCACAATAATAACAATATGGGGACAACATGGGCACAAAAATAACAATAAGGGGCTACAATGACAATAATAATAAGGGAATACATTAGTATTATAGGGACCTAACACAACATGTTACCTTTTTCTTTGAAGCTAGCCCCTTGGAAGTTGTAGATGAGTATAAATACATAGGAATTGATTTCCGCTGTAGGTTCAATTGGGACACATGTAAATAAAAAAGAATCCAAGTAGGGTGGAAAGCTTCATAGCTTCTCCAGAATAGGTGCAAACAAGAAAAACTATGGGATTGGAAGACTAAGAAATCCCTCTTTGGTTTATTAGTGGTGCCAGTTATCCTCTATGGTTGTGGGATATGGGGGAGCAACATGTAAAACCACAAATGGAAGCAATTAGAAAGAATTCAAAAGAATCTAATCACTAGTAGTCTTAAAGTCAAATCAACGGTCACATATGATAACCTTTTAGCTGAGGCTAGTATGTTTCCAAATGAGGCTTCAATGATCATTCATTTGTTAAGTTACCTAAAAAAGGTTGAAAATATGGATAAGCACCACTGGCCCTAGATGGTTGTCGAAAAGGAGCTAAATCGTTGAAAAAAGACATGGATGATGTTGGGTGTGGAGCCTGATTATCTTCTTTATTTATAGGTATCGCCACATTGGACCCCAATTCGCAATTTGGCAGCAACGCCGCCCGTAACATTTGCACTACAAGGGGGTTTCAGGGGGGCGGCTGCGATCTTTGGGAGCCCCCCCATTGGCGAGGGATCGGGGGCAGCGCCCCCGAAGCTAAAAATAGATGTAAAATTCCCTTGTAAAATGTTGTAATTTCATAGTCAATTTGGGCTATTCATTAGGCAGAGATCTGACAGTAGAAATTATGTTTAATTTTGGGTTTTTTGCCCTAGAAGGAAACCCCTTGCTATATATGAGGGAATTGTATTGCGTCTATGTGGATTTGTATTCTGAGTGAGAAAGAGAAAGGACATTGAGTGAGAGAGAAGAGGGGATTACAACGGATTTGATGTAGGTTGTATCTCTTTAGTTTGATGGATAATAAAAAAGGAAGGAATGGTTGTTTCCCGTGGATGTAGCCCAAATTGGATGAACCACATATATCGGTGTGTCTCTTGTTTTATGTGTTTATATTTCTGCAATATATTTTATGTGTTCCATTGCGCTGTCATATATAATTTCCTAATAACTGTTATCAGAGCCGAAGGTCTATTTGGTTGATAAAATTGCAGGAGAGAAGGGTTCCTGGTTCGAGTGGGAGCAATGGCAGAAGATGGTAGGTTTAGGGTTGAAAAATTTAACGACGAAAACTACCAGCTATGGAAGATGCAAATGGAAGATTATTTGTACGAGAAAGATTTGTACCAACCATTGAGCAGAAAGACGAAGAAGCCGATGAGTATGACAGACACATAAAGGGATATTCTCAACAACAAGGCACCTGGAACAATACGGCTGTGCCTAGCGACGTCGGTAGCCTTTAATATTTCAAAAGAAACAACAATAGAGGGTGTTGGCTATGGTTAGTCTTGTAATATTGTACATACTTTTGCTTTCCACAAAATGTTTTTCATATTAAAAATTAAAAATGTAAAGAGGTATGTCCTAAAAGAACAAAAACAAAGAAAAAAGATAAAAAAAAGTGAAAATATGAACCCCAAAAAGAAATAAAAATAGATCGTGAAAGTGTGCAAATTCAAAAGCCACTACCATTGCTTTACTTTGTAAAATAATATTGTCTGTAGTTTGTCGGAAATGCCACAATTCATTATGGTCAAATAGCTTAATCTTGACTCATTCATGCTTTAATTTTTCATGTTGATAGATAGGGGATAAAGATCTAGCTAAACTCTTTAACCTTGGAAGATTAGTAGTTAGGTAGAGAATAAAAATGAGCTCATCAGTTTAATCCGAGCTATTGGAAGTTATAAGGTTAGAATTAGATAGTGTGCTTATCAAGAGAAAAGGAAATAAGGGGTCAGAAGTTCAAATGCACGCATTGAAATGAAGAAAAAATGTTAGGGTCAATAAATGGTAGGTAGAAGAAGTTTTAATGCACAAGGTTGCTAAGTCAAAAGCACATTTATCATGCTTAATCCTATTTTTCAGGTGCAGGAGGAATTGTGAGAAAGAAAGGACATTTACCAAGTTTGTTTACTAATTTTCCCTCATTTCACTACACCCCCACATACTCATTTGCTAATTTCCCCATTATCCCTTCATTTCTTATAAAATACCTTTTTTCCCTTCATTTTGACCTTTACCCCTTAGTTTCACACATATCCCTAGAAATTACCCTTCAAAAATCACCCCCTTCCTAAAAACCCCTTTCCCTAGTATGAAACCCATTCCCCATTATGAATATTATTTCCCCCCCTTATTAATTTCCCTATTTTTCTTCAAAACCCTCAAAACTCCCTTATCCTAAGTTTTTATGCCCCCACTTTATGTAATTAACGTCCCCCTTCACATTTCCCCGATACCTTTGTTAACCCACCAACTCTGGTGCAGTTAAAAACCCCGCCACATAACCCATGGTCCCACTTTATTTACCCGCTGCTCATATTAAAAAACCTGATATTATGTGTTAATTAATTATAATTATCTGTAATTAAATCCTGGGCCTCGCCAAATCACTTTCCCAATTCCATCTGTGCAACTCAATTCCGCGATAGCCCTCTGATCTCCTACCCCTAGATCCAATGGTGTATATCCATATGGCGTGGATTCATCGTCCGACTGATAACAACTCGAGAGAACGTGAGATTCGCGGTTTTTCCTGGGCATCGTTCTGCTATGTGGCGGCCCTAGGCTAGATCTCGTGCTCACAAAAAATATTGCCTGCCCTCCAAAAGTGGTGCGATGGCCCAGAAAACTACCTCCCCTCCTAAACCAGAAACTACCCATTGTTCATTTATTATTTCCATGCCAAAATGTGACTATTACCCATTAAAAGGCCAAAAAAGCCCCAATTCGCTCTTTTCTTGCATTTTCATTGTAAACTGCTGCTAAGCCATTTGCGACACCCTGAACCTCTGTGACCAAATTTGACCACCTTCTTCCATCTAAAGATGCCCCAGATACCCAATTGAAGCCTCAATACCTTCAACAGTTATCTTAGAACCCCATCTGCACGCCAGACTGCCAATTTCTAGGTATTCTTGGAAAAAACCAGAACGACCCTTGAATTTGAAAATGCACAGTTTAAAATTGAATGGTTAATTAATAAAAATTAATTAATAAACTTGCCTGAATTAAAGAGAAACTTATTTGTATACCCCAAAGCCTTCTTTTACAGACTATAACTACCCTCCCACTCTACCAGAGCTTCTAAACCTCACTCTTGAAACCACTACAAGCCTAATTCAATTATGTAATCCAATTATGGCTTCCCAAACCTCTATGGATGTGAGACCTCTACAAACCCCTCACCTAGACATCGACCACCTTCCATTAACAAACAAAGACTTCCAAATAAAGGATACTACTTCCCCTGCCTACCTTCTAAAGCTCCACTGCTGGAGTAAGGACAAATTATTGAACCAGAACGATGATGTTCACCTTTGGGAGTCTAATTTTCCCAAGTATTTTTTTCCAGAAGTACACCCATTCCTAGAAATCATCCACTTGTATCATGCTTGCTACATTCCCAACCAAAGAGCCATTGTCACCCCTGACTAGCAAGTATTATTTACCATCATTGTAGAATCCATTAACCAAATGCTACAAGTCCAACCAAGCCCAAATGAGACTCCACTTTCTATTAAAGACTTGCTAGACCTGTACACCAAGTTAAACCCTCCTAGGATAGCCCAAATTTTCCAAAATTTCATCATAGAGGAGTGTCACACTCCTACAAAAACTCCATATGTTGCCACCATTTTTTCTGAGAGAGGCAAAAAAATCATAACCATGCTCTCCTGCATTTTAAGTTACACCTCTGATGAACATGTGGATGAGGTTGTCCTTGCCTTCCTTTCCATCTTTTGCCCAGGCAAGCCTCCTGCTATAATGTATAACTATGCTCAGTTCACAGCAGACAGAATGCATGAGAAATTCACCAGGCTACCAATTGAGAGAGTTTTCAAGTATTCTTCAGTTTTATTTCCTATGTTCTTATACTACTAGTCAGATAAATTCCCTATCAACATCCAAAAGTTGGATACCAAAGGAAATCCAAGGTTAGTTATCTACTAGACACCATTTATCTATAAATTCTCGACTATTTTTTCCTACAAAGACTTCATTGATTCATTTGTCCATCTAGTTATGAATATGCTAACCAGTAGCCCTCAACCCAGAATCAGTCAAGAGATCAAAAGGGTGTTACAGTTGGCAAAGAACAGTAAAGTGGGAGACAAGTATCTATACCAGAACCACACAGAAATAAGAATTTATGGATGCCAACTTGCCCCATACAAGCTGCCCAAATACCTCTCCATGAGGATATTTGCACTATAATACTTTAGGCAAATTATAAATTTTGATGAAGTCAACTTCCTATCAGGTAGGAAGAAGACCCAATTCAAAATGAAAAATCAACCGGGTCCTTTCATTTGTAATACCAGAGAAGCTGGACCAGAGGAGTCATAAATAAGCTAAGGCTCAAGGTCAAATTGGGACCTTTCATCCATCATCCCAGACTAGACATTGAGAGGTTTGCCCACCAATCATAATGGTTGGAAAACAATGTAATAGACATGGATAATACTGTAGTTGATGTAGAGAATACATTGATTGATGTAGAAAAACAGATTGTTACAAGTTCCTTCCTATAGATTCCAGAACTAGGTGAACCAACGAATATTCCTCCTCTTTTATAGACTCCAACAAATGAAGACAAGAATCCAAAGAGAAATAGGGAAGAAGGTTCCAGTTCAACTATGGAAACCATGGATGAACAGTTTGAGATCAATTACAGGAAGAGGCCTAAGCTTAATCCTGTAACTGAACAGGAAGATACCATTGACTCAGTGGAAATTACTGGCACTGACACAATGGTGGGAAGGAGTAAAGGCACAACAACTTCAGGAGAAACACATCAGCCCTCAACATCTAACACTCAACTTATTGAGAGACAACTCAACATGGATGTCTCTTCATTGACCAAGCCTGTGGATAAAGAGAAGGATATCAAGGATAGATATAAAGAAATTAAGTTGAGGAATGAGAAGTTGAAGGCTGAGACTTATGCCCAATACTTCAAGAAGACACCTCCAAATCAAAACAGGTTGATGTTAGCCTTTGACATAAAAACAGGAAAAATGCAGATGTCATTCATGCAACCTATAGTCTAGCAGCCAAAAACATCAACAGACTATAGGAAAATGGATTTTGAGGTTTTGGCCAGGGATGTTCATCCCATTGACCAAATTGAGTTCCACAAGCAGATAGGTGAGATGATCTATTCCACCTTGACAGGTAAAGCTATGACTGCACACAAGTTGCAAAGTTCATTAGATAACATCATTGCACAATACAAGCTAGAAAAGGCCTCCTCACAGGCCAAAGATAACAGAATCAAGTCACTGGAAGACTTGTTCATTGAGCTAGGACATGATCCCAATGATATCAAGGATGCTGAGAAGTTAATAAAGAAAAAGAATGAAGACATTGTTGCTCTCAAAAAACAACTCAAAATGCCTCATTCAGAGCATCCATAGACAAAAGAGGTCCTTGAAAGCTAAACACATCAAGAGGAAATGATGAACCTCATTTTAGAATTGAATGATTAGTTGAAAGAAATGGAGAAGGAGTTGGAAAACTTGATATAGTTGAAACAGGCAAGCCTTGAGACTGCCACTGCCACTGTCATTCCAACAGTCACTACAGAAGTACCCTCCACCTTGGCATATTCTTTGGCTCCTATAGCTCCAATGGCTACAACACTACCAGTTGCCACAACATCTACATCAACAATAGGTTTGACAACAGCATCAGCTCAGCTAGGTGATGAGGCAACTAAGTTGGTCAAGGCAATGGAAGACATGTGTGTTCATACCATAGAGATGAACAAGCTTAAGGAAAAGATAACCAGTCTAGAAAATGATAATAAGCTTGCACAAATTATGCACAAGGAAGAAGTACAGAAGGCAACCGGAATGAATGAAAGGATAAAAAGCTTAGAGAAAGAGCTAACATTAAAGGATCCACTTGGCCAAGCTAAGGAACAATTATGGGCCAATATCATTGACTCTGTTAATGATGTTTGGCCATACACTCAGGTGATTTTTGAACAAAGTGACTTAGTAAAAGAGGCTACAGAAGCCATACAGAGAATTAAGGCTGAACTAGGATACATGCCAGAAGAAACCACTAGACTAATCCATTTCTTGAACTCCAAAAACAAATATGAATTGCAGGAATTGGACATCGCTGATAGGACAGGTACAATATTGGAGGTTAAAAATGTGCTCACCAAGATAAATTTGATGCTAAACCTTGAGGACAAATGCCAAACCATGCAACTGGATATAGACAGGTTCATGGTAAAGTTTGATGTTTTAAGATATAAGGGTCTACCCAATCCCTTGGTGATAAATGATAAATTAATGCAACAAGAGGACTACAACGGAAAGATAAGAGAGGTGGCAAGGGATCAGGTAAACACTTCATCTATGAAGGGGATTCCTATTGGAAAGGTTCTATATCAAACATTTGAGAACCTGTTTTACCTCTAGCATGAGGTAAAACACCTTTTTGTAAATAAACCCACTTTTGTCAAATACACTGAAGTAGATGAAATTTATAGGAGGATGGTAAATATTCAATTACCAGATGCAGACACATGGGAGAAGTTGAATGACTTGCTATAAAAATGCATAGTCAAAATGTAAAATTGATAGTTAAAGTGAAAAAGGCATAGTAAAGAAAAAGTAACAAGCCATCTAGATGAAAGAGTATCAGGGGAAAGTGTATCAGTTGAAATATCATAGTAAAAAGAATAGTCAACGTGAAGACCAACAAGAAGGCAGAGAATAAACAAAAAAATATTAGAGCGTGAAGACATCACAACCAAATAAACAAGGACATCATATAGCAGTGTACATCTGTCTCTATCTTCTTGCATGAAGATATTTCTTTCTCCTAGATTAATTCCCAAGACAGCTTGGGATATTTTGTAAACTATTTTTGTATAAATAATTCATAATTTGAAGTATTGAGGTGTGGATTTCTATACATTTGTAGAGTTGTATTGATCATAAACCTAAGGTTTATTGTACCAATTTTTTCAAGTCAATAGACTGGACTAAGTAATAAATAGATTGCATTACAAGATTCATGTGTTGAGCTATTACAGTGAAGTATTTTCTTTGTCAAATTTATTATTTTCTTATGTATCTCACAAACTTATATGTTATCTAAAGTTGAATGAATTAACTGGAAATCTATCTCAGAATTTGTTTAAGTACACTCTATTTTGAACATTTGATCATTTCTATGTTTTCTTCTGATATTCGGATATGAGAATCCTTAATTTCTCTCCCATCCCGGTTGACCTCTTTCACTTCCTTCATAATCTGGCCTAAGGAACCCTTAATTGCTCCTTGGATCCGATTGAAACCAACTTCACCATCCATCCTTAAGATCTGAAATTACTCAGCTACCTTGCCCTGTAGACACTATTTTTAGAACTTGATCCAGTCTTGTTTGCTTGACATTTGACCCCATATCCAAATGGTAAAAGACATCCCTCTTTCCATATAAGTAAGTGATCCCACCACCAAATCCAAATCAAAACACAGGTACAATCATAACTAGCCTAAAATCAATTAACTGAACAAAGTTAAATCATAAAGAGAGAGCACTCTCTGAGCATTAGGAAGGCTCGATCCTAATCTCCAAAGTAGGTTTGTGGTTACCTCTATCATTTCTTTCTCTAACAACTCAAAAGAAATTTTGGAGTGATAATGGAGGGTATAATGTCGGCATTGGCCAAACTATATGAAAAACCCTTGACCTCAAATAAGGTATTTCTTATGAAGCATTTATTTAATATGAAGATGTCAGAAGGTAGATTTGTTGCTGATCATTTTAATGAATTTAATAAAGTTACCAGTTAGTTAAGTTCTATAGGGGTAATTTTTGATGATGAAGTTAGGGATCTGTTATTCCTGTGCTCATTGCCAGAAAGTTGGAATGGTTTAGTTATGGCCATTAGTAACTCTGTCTCTGGATCTAGTACTTTAAAGTTTGATGATGTTGTCGGTGCAATCCTTAGCGAGGAAATGCGACGGAAAATCTCCAGTGAGACATCAGGTAATGATTTGACTGCAGAGACTAGGGGAAGAAAAATGGAAAGAGGAAAGAGCCCAGGATATCGCAGTAATTCAAGAAAAGCAGATCCAAGTCTAGATCAGGGATAGTGTGCTAGAAATACGGGAAGAAAGGACACTTGAAGAAAGAATGCAAGTCTCAGAAGGGAAAATAAGGAGACGTGCAGCAAAAAAACAATCATGAAGCGACTGTGACAGGTGATGTGTTGAAAGATGCTTTGATTCTCTCATTAGAAAATATTATTGATGCTTGGGTGGTAGATTCAGGGGCCTCATTCCATGCCACACCTGATAGGAAACATTTTCATGATTATGTTCAAGGAGATTTTGGACAGGTTCGATTGGGTGATGATAAACCCTGTAAAATCATTAGAATGGGTACAATTTCATAAAACAACAGAATGGAAATCACTGGCTATTGAAGGAGGTAAGGCATGTTCCAGATCTAAAGAAAATTCCGATTTCAATAGGGAAGTTGGGAGGTGAAGGTTGTGTAACTATTTTCACAGATAAAGCCTAGAAGGTCACTAAAGGAGCCTTGGTAATGCAAAAGGAGAAAAGGTTGGTACAATTTATTTATGCAATGGTATTTCTAATTTTGTTAATGCTTTAACCTCTGTAGGAGAATATATGAAATTGTGGCATCATAGGCTCAAGCACATGAGTGAGAAGGGGATGAAAATTCTTCACTCAAGAAATTTTTTGCCAGGTTTGAAGCATGTTGATTTAAAATTATGTGAGAACAATGTTTATGGAAAACAGAAGAGAGTCAGATTCCTCAGAGTCGGGAAAGAAAAGAAGAGTGAAAAATTAGAACTTGTGCATACATATGTATGGGGACCTGCTTAGGTATCATCTCTTGGTGGCTCTTGTTATTATGTTAATTTTATTGATGATGCAACTAGAAAAACTTTAATTTATTGTATTCGAAATAAATCTGATGTATTTGATACTTTCAAGAAATGGAAAGCTTTAGTTGAAAATGAGACAGGAAAAAGGTTGAAGTGTCTCAGATCAGACAGTGGAGGTGAATATTGCAGCAAAGAGTTTGATAGGTATTGTTCAAAGAATGAAATTCACAGAGAGAAGACAATTCCAAGAACACCACAAGAAAATGGTGTGTCAGAAAGGATGAACATGACAATCATGGAGCGTGCAAGGTGCATGAGATTGCATGCAAGAATGCCTTTACAATTTTTGACAGATGTAGATACTGTTGTTTATCTAATAAATAGAGGGCCTTAAAATTCCTTAGATGGTGGTATTCCAAAGGAGGCATGGACAGGTAAAAAGGTAAACTACTCATTTTTAAATACTTTTGGTTGTGAAGCCTTTGTCCACATTAATAAAGAAAATAGAAAAATCTTGAGGCAAAATCAAAGAAATGTACCTTTATTGGATATGGTGTTAATGATTTTGGTTATCGCTTTTATGATTATGAAAAACACAAAATCATTAGGAGCAGAGATGTCATATTCAATGAAAAGGTTTTGTATAAGGATCAGATGCAAGAAAATAAATAGGAAAAATAAAACAGAGAATACACAGTTCTTGATGACATCACAGAAAAAGTGAAGGTGTCTGAAAATCATAATGATCAATAGTCACAACAACCACAACAACAACAAGCACCTCAAACACCTGAAAGTGGTGTTAGGAGATCTACCAGGATGAATAGACCCCCTGAACGATACTCTCCTTCATTATATTATATATTGTTGACTGATTCTGGTGAACTAGAATGTTATGAAGAAGCAATGCAGGTAGAAATCAGGAAGAAGTGGGAGCGAGCCATGAAAGATGGGATGGACTCCTTAGCACATAAATAGACTTGGGACTTAGTCAGGTTGCTTGCAGGTAAAACAACATTGCAAAATAAATGGGTTTATAGGTTGAAGGAAGAAGATGGAGGTAGAAAAAGGTATAAAGCTAGACTTGTGGTGAAGGGGTTTGCACAGAAAAGGGTATAGATTTTGATGGGATATTTTCTCCTATTTTCAAAATGACTTCAATCAAAACTATTTTAAGTCTAGTAGCAAATGAAGATTTTCATCTTGAGCAGTTAGATGTAAAGACAACCTTTCTCCATGGGGACTTGGAGGAAGAGATATATATGCAGCAGCCACAAGGATATAAGGTAAAAGGGAAAGAGAAACTAGTGTGCAGGTTGCAGAAGATCTTGTATGGCTTAAAACAGGCTCCAAGGCAGTTGTTGGTATCAAAATTTGACTGTCCATTCCACTTCAAATTCATCTTTTAATTATCATTCTTGGCCATTTAACCTTTATTTTCCAACAATAATCCTTAGAAACTAAATCATATGTGGTGATTTTCGTTATTTTTAGCTTGGGATTAATATTTGAAATTTTTATATTAAAATGACATTTTTCAGAAAAATCACAGGAAGTTGTAACAACCTATGATTGCTCCATTGTTTGACACATTGCAACAGAGGTGGGAAAATTCGAGGATTATGGGCATAAAGTACAATGTACAAGGATGGTGAAATAGCTATTCACTTTCAGTTTTGGAGAAAACAAGTGTCCAGTCAATGTTGGTCAAACCCAGCCACTTCAACGTTTTTTCTTGATTTTTGTGCACAAGATAATTTCTAGTTTTAGAATTTTTGCATAAATGGAGGAACAGACCTAAATTTGACCTCCTTGGTATGTAATTAATAGAATATTGTTAGGATAATATGGAGGAACAATAGCTGCTTTTTGTTATAGAATTCATGATAAATAACCCATATGGGAAAACTATGTTTTAGAATGGTTTTTGTGAACATATGAGAAGACAATTTGTGTATCTTTAATCCCAGACTTAATACAGACTTCATCAACAATTTTATGTCTCAAGATTTAGTAGCTACACTCTTCTGAATCATTTCATAGTGTGCTTGTGGAGTGCTGAAGGGCCCTCATCACTTTGCTAGTACACTTTTTCTTTACTTTGTTTTCCTTACTAGCTACAAATTTGAATTTAGCAATTAGTCATTTCATGTTTAGAATTAAATATTATGTTAGCAGTTAAGAGAGGTTGAATTCATTGTGAAGAGAGATCCTTGTAAGAGGACTCAACTAATCTTGGTCTTGAAATTGATATTTATATGCTGATGTTAGACAATTTCCAGATTTGTTTGTTAGCTTCAGTTTTGAAAGGTAGTTCTAGTTTTATTTCCAAAGTGATTTAAGATTGGAGTTTTGAAATTCAATTTTCAGTTTGGTAAATGATTCTTGTAAGAGATCTAACTGACATTGGTTTACAACACTGCTCATATTATTCTTTGTGTGATTTAAATTGAAAATACTTTGGATTTTTGTGGTTGTAAAAATTCTATTGAAGCAATATTCTTGTAAGGGAATATAGGATTTCAAACAATCATCAACACTCTATTTTTTTTATTCATGCAACTGGAATTTCATAGGATTTGTTTCATTTAGATTGATGTTTGAGTGATTAAAAATACAATTAAGGATCTTTTGTAGAAAGCACTGTTAAATTAGTTCACTAGGTAGCCATTAGAATCTTGGATCCTTCTAGATCTATATACTTTAGGTAAGCACCTCTAAGTGTACTTTCCCGGGTTAATAAAGAAATTAAAGAGCTTAACTTACCTCAGTAAGGAGAGACCAAACAATAGTGGTATCTAAAATTTGACAGGTTTATGTCTGAACAAGGTTATACTAGATGTCACTATGATCATTGTGTTCATCTCAAAAGGCAAAATAATGGCAACTATATTATATTGTTATTGTATGTAGATGACATGCTTGTTGTAGGTTCTAACATGCAGAAAATAAATGTGCTCAAAAGAAAAATAGAGAATTCATTTTCAATGAAAGATTTGGGTGCTGCAAAACAAATCCTTGGTATGAGAATAACTAGAGATAGGAAGAATCGAAAATTAACATTGTCTTAGAGTTAGTACATAGAAAAGGTGTTGAAAAGATTTAATATGAAGAATGAAAAACCAGTTAGTATACCTTTGACTATCTATTTCAAACTAAGTAAGGAGGTGTGTCCCAAGACCCAGGAAGAAATGGCTTATATGTCTAAAGTTCCATATGCATCAACAGTTGGAAGCTTAATGTATGCAATGGTCTGCACAAGGCCTGATATTGCACATGCAGTGGGAGTTGTAAATACGTACATGAATAATCCAAGAAAAGAACATTGGATGGCGGTGAAGAGGATTCTCAGGTATTTGATAGGTACCACAAATCAAGCATTATGATTTGGTGGTTCAAACATTGCTCTATAGAGATATGTTGATGTAGATATGGCGGGTGATAGAGATAACGTGAGGAGCACAACAGGGTATGAGTTTACTATAGGTGGAACAACTGCCAGTTGGGTTTCAAAACTACAAAGCATTGTTTCACTCTCAACAACAGAAGTGGAGTATGTTGCTGTTACAGAGGCTAGTAAAGAAATGATTTCGTTACAAAGGTTTTTGGATGAATTGGGTAAGAAGCAGGAGTTGGGCAGGTTATACAACGACAACCAGAGTGTCATACATCTTGCAAAGAACTCTGATTTCATTCTAAGACTAAACATATACAACTCAAGTATCATTTCATATGGTCAATGTTGGAAGATGGACAGTTGAAGCTAGAAAAGATACACACTAGCCAGAATCCTGCAGATATGTTAACACAAGTTGTAACCAGGAAGAAACTTAGATTTTTCTTAGTTTCAATTTGTCTTCAAGTATTATGAAGAAGATGAGAAACAACTAGGTCCAAAGTGGAGTCATTTTCCAACAAATGAAGCAGCCGTGGACTTGCTATAATTAGTCTCCAAGTGGGAGATTGTTGGGCGTGGAGCTTGATTATCTTCTTTATTTAGAGGTATCGCCACATTGGACCCTAGTTTGTAATGTGGTGGTAACGCTGCCCGTAATATTTGCATTGTAAGGGGGATCCAGGGGGGGGTTGGGCTGCAATCTTTGGGAGCCCCCCTTTAGCGGGGGATCGGGGGTAGCACCCTCGAAGCTATATATATATATATATAATTTCCTTGTAAAATGTTGTAATTTCGTAGTCAATCTGGGCCATTCATTAGGTGGAGATCTGATGGTAGAAGTTATGTTTAATTTAGGGTTTTTTCCCTAGAAGGCGAACCCTCGCTATATATGAGGGAATTATATTGCGTATATGTAGATTTCTATTATGAGTGAGAAAGATAGAGGAGATTGAGTGAGAGAGAAGAGGGAATTACGAAGGATCTTCTGTAGGTCGTATCTCTTCAGTTTGCTAGATAATATAAAAGGAAGGACTGGTTGTTTCTCGTGGACGTAGCCCAAATTGGGTGAACCACGTATATCTGTGTCTCTCTTGTTTTATGTGTTTTATGTGTTTATATTTCTGCAATATATTTTATGTGTTCCATTACTCTGTAATATATAATTTCCTAACAGATGAAACAAAATAGAAAGTGGTTGGAAAAATGGGACATAGATATGCATGAATATCCTCACACTAAGGAGGAGATAAAAAAGTGGCTGTTAGAAAAATTCAGGATTGCCATGTGGAAAAAACATGTAGGTAGGAAAAAAACATATTATGCCAAAGAATTTAACCCCATGTGGAAGCACGATGATAAAGAGTATTTCATGTCTTCAACCAAGGGAAAGGCTAAAATTTTAATTACACAATTGACTAGCTTCCATCATTTGAGATGTGAAATTGGCAGATGAGTGATCCCCATTAACATTGGGAAGAAAGAACTTGCATTTTTTGCAGTAGAGGGGTTGTAGAAACAAAATGGAATTTTATGAAAGAATGTGCAGCGTATGAAAATATTTGTCATCATTTTGATAACAACCTAAAGGCGAATAGTCTCATTGAAATTTTGTAAGAGGAAAGATTTAAAAGTAAAACAAGTTTCTTACTTAAGATTCATAACAGGAGACCCATCATAGAAAAGAATATGAATGGGGATTAAGTTGTTATTTGTTGGTCCCTTAGACCATGAGGTCTTGTGGACATCATTAAAATTCATTCATTAGTCTCTCAAGTAGAATAGATAAGGCACACTGCAATGATAATGATGCAGTTATCGAGGGAACCACTTCATAATTAAATAGGTCTATTTCCATTGGGAGATGGATTGGTTTCTAATGAAGTCAATATCAACTAGCTCATGAAGAAGGGTTTGCATAGAGAATGATGAGTATCAGTATACAAGCTACACTAGAGTATGGAGATCAAAGCGAGCATGTTGGGTAGCCAACCCCATCTTCTGCTCTATGGTGGAGTGGAATTAAGTCATCCTATGATAAGTTGAAGCTATTGGAACACCCACCCCCATGTGAAAACTGGGTATCCAACTACAACAATCCTTTGCAATGCTCCAATCTCAACTCATTGAAGTTCCAAAACAAATCTTATCTATGACTAAGTAAAGTGTAATAGCTCATTTTGGTCCATGATCTTCTTTCAAATTTCTTTCTTATTAGTTTTCCATGCATTGTCATTGTAAAACTAACAGGTATTGTTTTGAGAAATTGCTTGTAGTTGTTGGCATACAAAGTTATATAGATGGATCATGATGGCATCTCAAAGTTACAAAGTCAAATCATGATGGTATCTCAAAGTTACAAAATTTTGTTGTGATAATTGTTTCTTTCTAGATTATTTATTATCTTGGCATGACCTCAGAGTAATTCAAATGGTTTTTTCTCACCCTAGTTTCTTCCTTAATTTTTTATGTGGATTACATTTTACCCTCTGTTATTTGGTAGATACAACCATCGTGTTGTGTTGTGCATATTCATAAATTCCTACTGATATTATAGCTTTAACTTATTATGAAGTTTGAACCATAAAAGACATGAAATATTACAATAAGAATCTAAAACATATTCGAGTTAGGGACATGTCTGCATCTCAAATAACTTCTTCTACCCATGGTGGTTCAATTCTATATCTTGAGCTTCTACACATTCAAAGAAAGTCATTCATCAAAGTGTATTTGCAAGTAGAACTTTGGAGCCTTTGTATTTCTCTCTTCTCCTTTGTTTCTTCTGGACATTTCTTCTTGACCTATTTTCTCAACTAGGGCTTCTCTTGAACCCCTTTGTACTTTTTTTGAGGAGTTTCATTTTTTAGGTTCTCCTATTGATTTTATTACTTTATTATTTATTCTATTTTCATTTACCTACTTTAGTCTTGGCTTGATTTTTTTTTTTCACTTCCACCCTCTAATTTGAATAAGACATCTAGGTTTGGAAGCTAAGTTGCTAACTTGAAATATTGTATGTGAGTTCTGGAGTAGGATTTGTATTAGAAAATATTGGTCAACTAGAAATTGAGCTAGCTCTATATCTTGATCTAGAACAGGCTCTAAAACAAGAGGATTTGTAATGGGCTCTTGAAATAATAGAAAGGATGCAAGGCAATGTGATATTTAATCAACCAATTTAAACAAAAATAATGAACTGATCAAGTTGGGTAAAGGGTTTATATTCCTTTTAGCATTCAATTAAAAAACTATTCTCAATTACTAGTTTGCTATATTTTATTTTGCAAACATATCTTTGCACCCATAATTTTTTATTTTTGCAAAGATATTTGTTAAACAATATGAAAGAAAAAAGAAAATGGCAAACACTATCTTCTACAATAGATAAGGATAAAGCACATTAGGTAGGGTATAATTCACTTACTAGTAGTTAATGGAAACATAGCTTCTCTTCCTAATATTTTTTAAAGCACAACACCTTTCAGTTACCCTTGTCTAATCTAAATTCTAATGTCTCTGTCATATTTTATATGTATAATGTACATGGAAATTGTTTTTGGTTGTGGAGTCTAATTAGGTTTCTGATTCAAAGGTCTTGTTTTTAGCCATGTTTGGACACCAATTCTTGATTGAGGGTGAATGGGGGGCTCCCCCCCTACTACTGTCACCATTTCATCCAAGGGATGAGAATAAATTCTTTCAAGCACCCCCCAAAGGGGATCCAAGGGAAGCTCCCTCAAAGATAATTTTTTGGGAAATTTGTCTTGTAAAAATTGTAATTTCATAGTAAATCTAGATCATTCATTATCAGGTCACAAATATTACGATAGATGTTATGTTTGGGTTTTTTTGGCCATAGAAGGAAAGCCTTTTTTCATGAGGGAATCGTATTGTGGTTGTGTATTATTGAAATAACATTGTAATATAGATAGAAGCGACTATGAGAGAGATAAGAGAAGGTTGAAACAAATCTATTGTAGGTTCTAACATTTTCATTTTGTTGGATGAAATAAAAGAAAGGAATTGATATTTCTCCATGGATATAGTCCAAATGGGGTGAACCACATATATTGGTGTCTTCTTTCTATTGTTTCATTATATATTTTATTTCCACATTCATTTTGAATTTTTTTTTTGAGTGATTTTATTCCTAACAACTGGGATTAGACATAAAGGTTTATTTAGCTAATAAAACTAATAGGAAATGAGGGCTTCTGAAGAAGATTTTAAGCTCAAGAAGTTTAACGGTTAAAACTATTAGCTATGGAAGATGAAAATGGGAGATTATCTATATCAAAAAATAAGCTTCTACCATTGGGTGGAGTATCAAAGAAGCCAATGGTTATGAAAGATGAAGAATGGGAGATTCTTAAAAATAGGCACTAGGAAAAATAAAATTATGCTTAGAAACATTGTTGAATTTAAACATTTTGAAGGTAAAAAACAATGGAGGGTTGATAACAATATTGCTTAAACTATATAAAAAACCTTCAACTTCCAACAAGGTATTTCTTATGAAGCATTTATTTTATATGAAGATGATGATGAGTTTAGGGATATTTTGATTTTGTACTCATTTCCAAAAAGTTGAAATGGCTTGGTCATGGCTATGAGTAATTTTGTCTTTAGTTCAAACACTTTAAAGTTTGATAATGTATTTGGTATTATCCTTAGCCAGTGTGATGGAAAAGCATAGGTGAGGCGTTAGGTAATTCTTTAACTGTAGAGAATGAGAGAAGAGAAAGGGAGAAAGGAAATACCATAGGGATTTGTGGAAATTCTAAGCATATCCAAATCTAGAGGGAATTTGGAATGCTAACATTGTGGGAGGAAAGGAAAAAAGAAGAAATATTGTTGGTTTGTAAAAGATAATGGAGGAGATGAACAACAAGAGAAAAATAAGGAAGAAAATTTAGCAAGTGATATGTTATAAAATTCTTTAATCCTTTTAGTAGATAACATTGTTAATTCTTAGGTGACATACTCATGGGCTTAATTTCATGCCACGCTCAAGTAATGTTTTCAAGATTATGTTCAAAATGGTTTTGGATAGGTTTATTTGGGTGATGATGAACCATGTAAAATCATGGGAAAGCGTAAGGTATGGATAAAATTACTAAATGGAAAATAATGGTTGTTGAAATAGGTAATACATGTTCCTGATTTCAACAAGGCAGTTAGGTAGTGAAGGTTGCACAGTCACATTTATAGGAGATTCATGGAAAGTGAATCCCCTTATTTTATTTACATGGTTTGGCCTTGGCTTCGTTTATTACTCCTCATAGATTTTCCTTTGTGGCCATAATGGAGGTGCTCAAGCTCCTGGATGTCAATTGCAATCAAAGAGACTGAGTGGATGAATGTTGGGGGCCCTAATGAGGTTGAGGCTTCTGTGAGAAATGATGCTCTCTACAATGGAAGGATTGTTAAGAAAAATGTTGTTAAATCTTCCCAAGCGCACCTTGAGAAGGCCCAAAGTTTACATACCCACTTTCATTTTTGCTCTCTTTAGTTAAAACCAAAAGCTTGGGCTTGTGACTAAGAGAAACTGGGGGCTTCTTTGTCCCAACGTTTCTCATGTTTATCCACTAAATTTTTGATCTTTGTAATTAAGTTACCATAGGTGCTAATTTCAAATTTCCATTCATTAATTTCAATTATTTTAGGAAAAAACATATAAAACAGGATGGAATTTGTACACCATATTCTATGGCCTAGATAGGGAAATTGTATATCAATATTTGTGGTGCTTGGTCAGCTTGTTTTAGATGTAAATAAGGCCAACACTAGAGAAACTTTGTTCTAAAATTCAATTGTCATAAACCACATTGAAATTCCCTTAAACTATAAAATCAATGATATGATAGGAAATATGTGGTGTTATTTTAATCTATATACAATAACTTGGAAAATGATTCAAGAGGATGTAGATTGGTTGGTAGAAGGATATTATTAATCAATTTTGGGTGGCTAATTGTGATCTATGTTGGGTGTGTGTTATATTCTTTCCACGATGAGCCTCATGCATGAAGCCCGAGGGGCTGATTAGGTCCCCCTTCTTTGTGTTGAGCGCAGCAGGGGGGTCACAGGGGGGTAGTGGCCCACCCTCTACAGGGTCTAGGGAAGCGGCCTGTGAAATTTTTTTTGGACCCTATATTAGGTGGGCAAACCTACCTATGGTTTTTTGCATGGGTATTGCACATGGTTTTGGGCATGATGGTTTTCTGCCCATAGTATCTTGTAGATCCAATCAAGGGAACTAATGTTATGTTCTAATATAGGGTTAATGGATTTAGGTTTATGAATGCTTCAACATGTATATATGTGTTGTAATATTGAAATGAATAAAATGAAAAATCAATTTGGTAGTCCTAGTTTTGGGGTCTAAGGGAAGATCTCTGTGTATATCTATTTTATGTTTGATGTTCTCACCATTGTTTATTTTCTTCTTTTTTTTTAAGATTTCGTATGCAGGTAATTTATGTACAGGGTTAAAACCTACATTTGGTATCAAAGTTGTTTCGGATTCAAGGGGATGCCTTTGCTGCCAAGGGGTTTTGCTCGGGCTTGTGGTAGACCCTGTTTAGTGGGAGATCTGCAGAACCGATTCTTGCAGTGAAAGAAGATGGTGAGCAGTGGAAAGATAGAGATCGAGAAATTTAATGGTTAGAGTTTTGAGTTGTGCAAACTCAAGATGGAGGATCTACTGGAGGATAAATATCAGTGGATCACAGTAGATCCATGTATTAAACCAATGACAATGTTCGATGAATACTAGAAGATTGGAAAGAAAAGGGCACAATACGATGTGTATCTTAGATTTTGTATTATTGAATGTATCAGGGGAAGCTTTGGTGAAGGTTTTGTGGGACAAGTTAGGGACTTTGTACCAATCTAAGTCTCTGGTGAATAAATTGTTCCTACGGAAAACATTGTATAACCTGAGGATGAAGGATGAAGACTCAGTGACAGAGCATCTGAATTCCTTTAATACTGTGGTAAGACAATTGTTATCTATTGATATTAAAATATCAAATGAAGATAAGTGCATTAGTTTGTTGTGTTCTCTACCAAATTCATGGGATAGTCTAGTTGTTGTAATAGGTAGCAATACAACTACCTTGCAGTTTGATGAAATAGTCTCATCCTTATTGTCGGAGGAGATGAGATAGAAAATTATGGAGAGCCAAAATGGATATTCCTTATCTGTACGAGGACAGTCCTGAAAAGAAACAAAAATAATTCCTAAAGTGGGATACCTAAATCTAGAGGGACATCTAAATCTCCAGGAAGATATGTAAAGGTGTGCTGGAAATGTGGAAAGGGAGGGCACTTCAGAAAGGATTGTGGATATAAATCTCCTTAGAAAGGAAATGGATCTGATGATGCTCCTTCTGTAGAGGCGAAAACCACCTCAGATGAAGGTAGGGATGTTTACTTGGCTTCTTCTTCAAGTACACATGTAGATTATGAGGCATGGTTGATTGACTTAGGTGTATCCTTTCAATTCACTCCCCATAGGGAAAAGTTCTACGAGTATGTGAAATATGATGGCAGTGATGTCGTCTTAGGGGATGATAGGAAGGCTATAATCATCAGATGTAGTAAAGTCAAGCTGAAGTTGAAAGGTGGAAGGATTAGAACACTTTCGGGTGTTCTGCATATTCCTGCATTGGCCAAAAATTTGATTTTTGTAAGCAAGATGGATGATGCGGGTGTAAAAATGGTGTTCGAGAAAGATACTTGTAAGATGGTTTGAGGAGAACTGATATTGATGTGGGGAGTTTGGATTGGACCTCTGTACAAGTTTCTGGGTAGCACTGTTATTGATGGGTGCAAAAATTATGTGGTTCTTGAAAGTGGAGCAGAAAAACTTGTGGTCTCTGGAGAAAATACATGCTATCGCATCAAAGGCTTGGACATATTGGAGAGAAGGACCTTCAAATACTTCATGGTAATGGTATGGTAGAAGGTATGTCTAATTGCTATTTTTATTTCAATTTCTGTGAACATTGTGTATATGGGAAGCAGAATCGAGTGAGTTTCCCCTTTGGTGCTAAGAGGGTGAAAAGGATATTAGAGTTTGTGCACAATGATGTGTTTGGACCTGTGTTAGTTCCATCACTGGGTAAGTCTTTGTACTGTGTATCATTTATAAATGAATTTGTTGGGCTACTAATTTCTCATTATTATTATCACTTCTTAACATCCATTTCATCCATTTATACTATTTTTTTTATCACATTATTTATCATAATTTATTATCCATTTCATAACTATTTATGCTCTTGTGGATAAATAATATTTGTTCTCCTTTACTTTTAATAAATTGATGATTATTATGCATGATTTTGTCTATGATGGTTTATTGATGAATTTTATATAACATCGCTCACGATTTTAGCCTCCAAGATCTCTTCCAGATTGCAAATTTGATCTTCAACTCACAATAAAATATTCCAACTCAGAAATTCGTTCAAATAAAAAGCGACAGTTTTGCGTTGGACGTTTATGGAAAACAAAGAAGAATATTGAAAATCCGAGACACGGGTTTTGTGTAGAACAGACCAAATTAGTTTCCCAATGAGAAACTTTCCATAATTCAATCTAGATTGGGATAAAAGCAAGGTTCTTGAAATGAAATATTTGTAGAGTTTTTATTTTGGCCGTTTTCCAAATTGCCTAATTGCAATAACTAGTTTCGACTTGTTCCAACTGAATCATGATGGGAAGATCTCTCAGATCTCATTTTTCTTGTTGAGATTTTGTAATCAATCTAAATTGAATGAGAAAACATTTTTCAATAATTTTGTTGGAAATTTCCCTTTGTTGTTTGTCTATTTAAAAGACATAAATAAGAGAGAAAAGGGAGAATGCATATAGGGAGCAGATCAGATATTGAAGGTTTCCTTTGAGAATGTAATAGTAAACTTCAGTATTTTCCTTTTGATTAATGCAATCTTGATCTTATGATTATTATCTAGCCTTTGATCTTTTCTCCACAAACCTAACCAGAGATTTGGCTCACTCTCCTGATCAGGTGCTATTAGATTAGTGGTGTGTGTAGATTTATTTCTTTTGTGATTATTTCCTTATTGTTGTAATGGTTCATTAAGCTTGTGTTGCTGTGAATCCTAATTTGTTGTTACGGTTATTGCTTGCTATTACACATTGTTATATTGTTGATTGAATGCTCAATGCTAGGTAGCGAAACAGTGGCCTGCATAGACTTTGCACGGCAGCCTTGAAATAACAAGAGGAGCCCTAGATTGATAATTAATATGGGCAAGGGTGAATTTTATAATTCATATCTAAACACCAATGTTTCGGCGTCGTTGTCGGGGAGGCTATCAAAGGCATAAAAGTATGACTAGTATTGACGATAGGATTGATATCTCATCCTGGGGAAGGAAGTTTGTACCTTGCTCCAGGTCCCAAGTATTAGATCGTTTGGTTATTCAATTTCTTGTTTTTCTTGCTTTTTATTACTCTTTCGTCTTGGGGAATAAAGTTTTTATCACCTTGCTCTAGGTTTGGAGCTTTAGATTGCTTTGTTTTTATTTCATAAGTATTTCTCTCTCACCTTATGAAGGGAAGTTTTATTTTTTGCCCTATTTTAGGTCCCGAGCTTGATTTTTGTGATTTGTTTATTTTATTTTCCTCACTTTCTTTAGGGGCCACTCTCTCATCCTGGGGAGGGAAGTTTTTATCCTGCTTCAGGTCTTGAGCTTTTAATTTTCTTGGATGTTTCCATTTTATTTCATGATTGTATGAACAGAAAAAACAAAAAAAAACAAAAGGGGCAGATGAAGTCCCCCAAAACTCACGGGTCGAGGTCAAGGAAGAAAGCATCAACACAATCTAGAACCCAGTCGAAGAACTTCATGATATGATAGCTATGGGAAATGAAGACTATATTGAAGACTGATTTCACTCTATCGTTTGCTTGTAACATCACTCCCTACTTCAACAATTCTTGGCACCATCCTTAACGGGGAAGTTGTTCTCTCATACCCTAGTATCTATTAGCATGCATTTCCCAAATTCGGGTATATACACACTTGAGACCTTAATTCAAAAATGGTTCCATTGGAAGTACTCTTTTTTCCCAAGAAAAAAAGCATCAACTTTCTATTAATTTAAACGGAGAGTTACATTGTAGTATATGCAATGAAGCATTCCAGAGGTGTCCCGAAGGACTCGTGTGCTTGAAGCACACAAAGTAGCAGGGCTCGTGTGCATGATGCACATAGAGTAGCAGTGCTACCCTGGAGAAATAAAAGGAAATAAAATATTAAAAAATAAAATAAATTGATATTACTCTTTTCTCCCTTTCTTTTTTTCCACTTTTCGCCAACCTCTAGTGTTGGGAGTGGTTATAATGAAAAGTTGATTTTTACTTGTATGGGTGGGAGAGTCTTTTTCAGATTCAGATCCTTCTGATCCATGAGTTTGCTTGATGCCGATTATTTCCATTCCTGTTGGTTGAGTTTCCTGGGGCTGCAGTGGGTTGCTAGGGTCTTTCTCCTCATTAGGTGTGTTGTTCTGTGTCTTTTGCTCCTCCATTTCTGCTTTGTATTATGTTGTTTTTGCTTTTTCTACTTCTTCCTCTAGGGGGCTGTGTACTGCTATCCTTTTGGCTATTTCTATTGCTTCTTGTTCCATTTGGGTGGTTGTTTGGCTTTCAGACATGCACTGTAGAGGTGTCCTATTTATGAACACCCACGACATCTGAAAGCTGTATTTTCATAGTCTAGTTGTTGTGTCCACTGTGTATTATTAAAGTTCAATGTTATTCTTGCTAGTATTCCTTCACTGAGATCTACCTCAATGAATATCCTGGCAAAAGTAGATATTCCTCTTGTAAGTTTGTCCTTGTCGATTTTAAAGAATTTTCCCAATGTATTTCCTATGGCGATTAATACATTGTGGTGCCAGAAATGTAGCGGGAGGTTGTGCAACCTGACCCAAACTGACATCTTTGATACCACCATTGTGTTGGCGTCAGAATATGAAAACCACGGGGTCATAAAGAGTCCTTCATTGCCCTAGAACCATGGTCCCTTGTTTAGTATATTTTCCCTTTCTTGCGCTGTTCTAAATTGGACTATAAAGAATCCTTTAGGGAATAAGTATATTTCAGAGTCTGGTGACCAAGAATCATATATCCATTGATGCAACATATCAGATTTAGGCCAGAACCCATTGAATCTACATATAACTAATTTGGAATAGAGATCTATGTATAGGCTATTTACCTTAGGCATTACAATTGTAAGCGCAGGGTTCTCAGATTTTTGTTCTATGATGTAAGGTCCTGGTAGCTCTGGCAGAGTTGATGCTTTGACTTGTGCTTTATCCTTGCCTTTGACTATGTCCTTAAAATATCCAGTGCTTTTTTGAACTAGTTCCAGCGCATCCGCCCCTCAGACGCAGGTTGATCATGATGGTAGAGTCTATGGTAATGCAGAATCCTAGAGTGTGTGTTGGTCTTGCAGACTATAGCTTGAGTAGATCAAGTTTTGCTGGTGCATTGGTATACCGAGATGGTTATGGATTTTTAACCTTAGTTCCTGAATCCTCGTCCCCTTCCAGATGCGCCAGTAGAGAGTCTTGCACTCCAGGGTTTTAATGAAGATTTGTATCTGATCTTCCTTAGTTGTGGGTGGATCTATTTGGGAAGGGGCTCAATCTGGTCTGTGGGTAGCCAGATCTGGTCCACTTCTGAGTTGATCTGCTTCCTGGCTACCCTCTTCGTCTTGCCCAGGGTTAGATCCATTAGGAGTGTCGCATTTCAGGTGAGGGAAGTTCCTCCATGACAGTAGTGGAGGTCATTCTTTCACGAAGGTTGCATGCTCTGTTATCGGATTTTAAACCACTGCTAAAAAGCCCTTGTGACCAGGACCCGTGACCTAAGGGGTATCCTCGGCCAACTCTTCACCCTCCTTGGTCTAATATGTGGGTTCTACGATCTCTTTCAGTTGTTTCGGGTGAGAAGCCCAGAGGAGCACACCGGTTTGATCTGCATCAGCCCACCCAAACTGGACTGAGCCATGTCCAGGGATTCTTTGCATTTCAGGGATGAAGACGCCCAGGGTGTTGGTGGCCTGGTTGGTTGCTATGGAAACCCTTGCGCGCGCCATTTCCAACTTTTCGATTTATTGAACATACATTTAGAATATTTTAAAATATTCTGATTTGGAAAAGTAGGATTACAACCCCTTTCTAGGATTATATGGCACCACATTGACTTGTGGCCCATTGGAAGTACTCTTATACGTAAGTATATTTTAGTTTTTAAGGTAGGGTATGTTAGTGTAGAAAATATAATAAATAAGTACATAAATAAATAAATTTCTTTATATGTAAAAAGAGTTGTGTTTGCTGCAATATGCTGAGTAAACCAAAATCGATGGTAGCACTTTGAATTTATTTTTATATGTAGACATATTATATTTAAAATCATATTTCTACAAACACTCAGCATCATTGCGGAAAAAAATTGCTTGTTTATCATATCTTATGGCTTGTGGACTTGAAAAAATCACTGAAAACACAGTCGGGACAATCATGTTTTGAGGGACCAAATGGGAATATTTTCAAAACCTGTTTCTATCCTAAGTAGCCTCTTATTTATACTTTCCAAAACAATTTGAATCACTCCAATTGGATTTTAAATGAAAAAGTTATGACCAAAACATTGACAACATGTCTAGTAGGCAACTCAGGAACAGAGTTGGGACAATTAGTTTTTGGAGGACCAAATGACTAGATTTTGGAAACCTCTTTCTATGTTATATTACTCTATTAGTTTATTTTACAATGAAATTTGAATCACTCGAATTCGATATTATATGATAAAGTTATGGCCAAAATACTGACCGTCTATCGTAAATTAACACCCTTAAAACTTTGTTTTCCGGCCGTACCTTAGCACATTTGAGTTATTAATTATTCATGTCTTAAAATCTCGTTTATATTGGAGATATTTACATGAATATAATTTAATCTCCAATTTTAATCAATTCAATCTGATATCAAATGAAAATGTTATGATTAAAATATCAATTGTTGGTCTAAGTTGGGAAATCGAAAATGGCTATGTTATGCAGGTTGTTATAAGTAAATTTTACATATCATATCATGGAATTTTTAAAACCTCTTTCTATTGGTGGTATCTCTTTGAATTCAATTTCATTTGGATTTGGAATCATTCAATTTGGACAACAAAACAAAGAATTCATGATTAAAACACAACTGGTTAGTATGGTCAACCACTGCTCTCCCGCAGGTAACCAATAAATTTTCCTAGTTTATCTTTCCATGGATTTGTTTTACTGAGTAATGATTCGTTATTTTTTTCATATTTTTTGGATTAAGAGAGCCCACACACCTTTCTTCTTCCATAATTTTATGTTTTTTTGTAGGTAGATGCTTGTGTTTTTTTGCAAGTCCAAGGAGAATAAAGGAGGTTCATTTATGAAAAAATGATTCTTGAAGACAATGTTAATTAAATAAGGGAATTTCATCCAAGCATCCATTAAGAAATCTTATATCATATGATTTTGAGTCTTTCTAGGTGCCATTATCTAAAAAATTAGATCATAAGAGATTGTCGTAAATTGTTCCTGCTATTGTTCACCAACACAGAGAAAAGAACATGAACTCTTTTCATCACTTAATAGATTTATAATAGGAGAAATGGGGAATTGATTTCCATTTGAAGATCCAAGTCATTTCTGCCAAAGAATTTTCTTTTTCTTTTTCTTGTCCAAAATATCATTTTTCATTCACCATTAAAAAAAAATGATAAATTCTCTTAGAAAAAAACATTGTTGCAACCAAAATCACAACCACTGTAACTTAAGTTATTTATTAATTTATTGTTTTTCAATAAAGTGTTGTTTCTTTTCTGATTTCTCCTATGTTTTTATGTTTAAGGTATTGTTTACCTCAAAGTCACATTTTTTTGTTGTTCTCAAAATAAAATAAGGAAGTTCTTAAGTTTCATGATGTTGTTCCACATCTATCCATTTGTTCCCCAGTCTTATCAATATATGGTTTCCTCAGATCTAATATAAAAAACTGTTATGGTGATATTACTCCACCAATGTTGTTACTCAACTGGTGTTGTTACTTCGTGGTGCTGTTACTCCGCCGGTACTGTTACTTTGTCGATGTTGTTACTCCGCCAGTGGTTTTACTCCATCGGTGTTGTTACTCCGCCAGTGGTTTTACTCAACCGATATTTTTACTTCGCCGATGTTGTTACTTCACCATGTGTTGGAAATAATACTGAAAGGGGGTGTGAATCAATATTTACAAATCAATAAATTTTTCATTTCCATAATCAAATTTATATATGCTACTTCACAAAAGGGAACTCGCGTGTGCACACAACTGTTATTAAGGCAACCAACAGATATCCAATGAACTTGTGATTCAGTTAATTCATCATATGTTGATTTTTAATCAATGCATTAGTAATTTATTAAACATTAAATAGTAACCATGTGTAGTAGTAACATAATAAACCATCACACATAAGAAACACACATGAACCCCAAGATTTAAGGTGGAAACCCAATGTGGGTGAAAACCACCTGCTACTGTCATCTATGTCTTCTTTTAATAATAGGAAAATTTGTTTACAATTTTGTACTGGTGCAGACTCATACCAATACGTAGGCACCCACCTACAGAAGGCTACAACCTTCCCTCATTCTCTAGCATCTTCTGGAAGGGAGCTACAACCCCTAGATCTTGTACTAGCTGATCTGTTTACTAGTATGTAGGCGCCAGCCTACAGAAGGCTCTAACCTTCACTCATTTTCTAGCTGTTACTGGAAGGGAGCTCCAACCCCCAGGCTCTTGTATTGGCTGATATGTTTACCAATACATAGGTGCTGGCCTACAGAAAGCTACAACCTTCTCTCTTCCTCCAGGGACCACATCTTATAAATTTTTAGACTCGATACTCATGGAACACAAGACCACAATCTAGAGGTCACGGTTCATCAAATTTTCATACTGGACCCATCAACAACATTGAATCTCATAATCAATCACCACTGCAATACAACCATCAAAAACATCTGTATCAACCAACCACTGAAACTCAATCATCAATCTTTGAATCAACCACAACTGAATCAATCCCATGATCACTTAAGCAAATCAGAATCAATCAATCTGAACATTCAGACCACTGTCACCAGAACACAGTCACTCTGTATTAGCAACCAAAACAAATTGCAACTTCAAACATCATATTTCATAATGTATATGCTACTTTGATGTGCCAAACCAGCGTGTATACACACTTTTACCAAAGCAAACCAACGTACAGATATCCAAATGCTAACTTAAAACATCACAACTATTCCAGACTTCAGTTATACCCAGATAAGAACATTTACATTGTAAATCACGCGTTAGCATCTAGATCTAGACTATCCATGATCAAACCATATAATAATAATTCATTTTAGGTCTCATGATCTTGATCCATCATTTGATCTCATCCCCCATCAACTGCATAGGTGCATCCTTAGTTCAGATCAAAAAAAGCATCAAAAACCCATAACCTGCATCACCATTCAGAACCAGTAGTAACCTCAGAAACCATGCATCAGAATATATGCTACTTGGCTGAACCCAAACTGCGTGTATACGCTACTTCCGTTAATCAAAACTGCGTATAACTCCAAAGCTACTACAAACATAAACTTTTGAATCAAGTCTGTACCAACTAGCAATATACTGAAAATCTACTGTCAACTTACTGAGCTTTACACAGGTAGCAACAGAGATCACTTCTTCTCACTTATACAATCAATCTATCAAATATCAAACTCCTTATTCATTTAGTTTAACATTCAGATCAAAGAAGACTTCATTGACAAACAATAGTAAAACATCAACATTGATATGATAGATCAATCATCCTTGAACATCAAGATTTTCTTTTGCATACGCTACTTGGAAGAGCCAAACCAACATGTATACGCACCTTCATCAAAGTGAACCAGCATACAGATCTGCAAAGACTTACTTCATAACTTCGCTACACCTTCGGAATTTAGACAAACCAAGATCACGATATTTAAAGAATAAAGTAGGTGTACAAAATCATATCTAGCCCAATATCAGATCATTCAATAATAATAAGTCATTATGATCTTGATCCATCATTTGATCTCATCCATCATCAAATGCTCAGGTGCATATTTAGTCTAGATCAAGCAAAGCATCAGAAACCCATGCATATTTGCTTTTGATATGACACTTCATAAGATATTCATTACTTGTGTGCTTAGCCCTTTGACCTTATCCTCCTTATATAATTAGATCCTTTGTCAATAGCTTGGACCAAAACCACTTATGACCAATACCTTGGACCAAATACCTAGGGTCAAGACCTCAGACCAAATACCTTGGACCAAAACCTTAGTTTTCCAACATGTACGCTCTTTTCCTCCCGTGGGAGTGCGTGTATACATATATGCTCTTTTTGTTTTGTTGACCAGGGTGTATACGTTGTTTTGACTAAGTAGACCTGCGTATACTTCTTAAATTGCTTTACATCAACCTTTTCCTTTACCTTATTTATTCTGGTCAGTAGACCTTAGTTCCATCTTCCTGTTCTTCTGTACCAATTCCTTGTTACCTCTGAATAGACCTGTTACACTGTAATTTGCCATATTAATTATGAAATGATTCCTTTGAACTGCCCTACATTTTGTCACATCTGTAAACACAACTGTCATGCATTCTGTCACACCTGATATCTCTCCTGTAGATTCATTTAGTTACCATATAAAAGTGAGTTGTTCTACTACAAGTGGGTTTCCATCAAGTACAACACATGTATCATAATGCCAACACCATGTTGTTACTCTGCTGATGTTACTCCATCGGTGTTGTTACTCTGCTGGTGTTGTTACTCCGTCGGTGCTATTAATCCATCAATGTTGTTACTCCACCCATGCTGATTCTCCGCCAAGTTAAGTCACTAGGTATGTCCCTGACCAACTCTGTGGATTTTATTGGTACTTCACTTATGACATCATCATACCTTGCACACTTATCCACGCACAATGGAAATTGAATCATGTACGATGACATTAAATTGGTGAATGGGAAATACTTTCAATGGTCTAGGCCCTCTTTGACATAATGATTGGGTAGTCAATTTACCTTTGTTTATCTATAAACATAATCTTATTTTTAAGGAATAATTATGCAAAGATGATTTCATCATGCCAACTTTCAAATTTCCTAATTGGTCAAGTCCCTGATCTTGTAAAATTTATGATGATGACCACAAAATTGTATTTAAATCTTTTCATCACTATCTAATGAATTGTTCCTCAACCCCAATGTTAGCAAAGAAAAATATATTTATCAACAATCATTTGAAGGTTATTAGTTTTTGAGAAGCAAAACTACCCAAGTTGAAAATAGTTACTATTTTTTTTTACACCATCCCTAGCTCTTAAGGAGCTCGACTGCCACCCCATCTATTAAGTAATATTTTGTTGATTAACAATAATCATAGTTGAATTTTAAACATAAATAATCAACTGGAGGATAGGAGGTCTCATCACGAGCTGACCTACCATGATCATAGGTCCTAATAGTGTGACATTACCACTACTGGTCACCAATCCAGGGTAATGGCCTTCGGTCATAAAACTAAAGGATGAGAGGTCTCATCACGAGCCGACTTGTTCACTTTTGTTAGCTCCCGTGAATGGCATTTTTATTAACTGGTTAGCAAGCCAAAACAATGATCTTCAGTAAACATCTAAGTAAATTGAAATGCTTTTGTAAATATGTACTTATTTCTAATAGATGGGACACTGACATTTCAATGGGTTAAAATGAAAGCCTTGTCGAGGCTATGGATGCATGCTGGCAACAATGGCCATGCCTATGGTATAGAAGTTAATTCAATACTATGATATACTTGGTTACCTTGTTTTCTTAAAACTAATTGTCGATGAAAACCATTGTTGCATATATAAGGTTTGATAGAAATCATGGTTAATGGGGTAATATTTAATCAGTTCTTAGATGGTGGTGGTTATGATTTATATCTATTATGGAGTTATAAGTATTTACTTTACATGTTAGGGATCAAATTTTAGGATATTTGATATTTTTCATTTTGTGTCATCTATTCTATCATTCCTTTATTCTACAAGTATCATATCTTTAACCAAGGATAGTTGCTTTGCCCAACCAGTTACCATTTATTCATAGCTTAACAACACTACTATTTTGGGGCAAAATAAAGAGGCCTAATTTTGATTTTGAATCCCAGGTAATTGCAATTACCGATTGAGGATACTCATGAGAGGTGTTACAGAAATCTTGATGATAGGGAAACTAATCAGTTTGGGGGAAGGAAATCTTGCTACACTTTTTGATTACTTTATTTCAGCTTGCATGGCTTCCACCTTTCACATCACTTTCAACATCAGCTCAGCCTACATCAACTTCAACAAATGTCAATCCATACATTCCATTTCACATTTTATGAAGGTAAAACTTGAGGTAAAATAACATAATTTTTTGATTTATTAAAAGTTTAGGAGAATTTCATGAAAAACCACTGAGCATTATTCACTCACATTTTTCAACCATTATTTCCCCTTCTTTACCACTTCCTATTTTTCATAAATATAAAAACCTTCAGTTTGGGGGAGCGTTACTTTCATTAATTTATTCATCACGACCATGCCATTAATATTATTTATCATCCATCAATCTCCTTATTCATTCTAAAAACTCCCTTATTTCATGTTTTTATACACCAAGCAAAGATTTCAACAACGATTGTAGCAACCATCTCAATTTGCTTTCTAGTGTAGCATGAGGGCATGCTAATTCTCCACGTTGGGGGAAGAGTTGCTATGCATGATGGATGTTTTCTCATTTCTTCCTCTTTTAAGGTATACAATTTCATTTTATTTTACAATGCATAAATTTATTTGTATATATCTTTAAAAATATCAATTGGATTCTTGTGATTTTGGACAACAAGGAGGCATCATTAACCAAGAAAATTTTAAGCTAAACCAATTGGTAAATTCCAAAAATCATGCACTATTACCTACAACAATTTTGCTGATATATTGAAATTCATTCATTGGATTGCTTTGATTTTTGGTGTGGAGAAGTATTGAGGTAATAGGAACAAACCCGTCAAATTTCAAGCAAAATTGATTTACTATTTTTGAGAAATTAAAAATCATTACCTATAACCATTTTGTTTATATCTGGAGATCTATGCATCGGATAGATTTGATTTTCGGATAGGAGAAGCATTGATATAGTAGAATTTTGCTTGCAAAATTTCACCAAAATTTGATTTGAAAATTTTGAGAAAATGGTTAGTGAAGTTTGTTTTTACTTGTATCATACTTTGCTGCAACTTCATATGATTGAAAGTAAATATGAAAATTGTTACAACTTCACCAACAATGATAGAATTGAACAACTATTGTTTTAAAGAAAATTTGGGGAAGATACCTTTTGCTCCATCAATATCATGAAATGGGGTGAGCATTTTGATTATTGTATTACATCTTGGTTAATACAAAGGTATTGGGTTGCATGAGGACATGCAACATGTTCAGTTTGGGGGAGATGTTGGGATACTATTTTGTCATTAATATTATCACTTCTTAACATCCATTTCATCCATTTATACTATTCTTTTATCACATTGTTTATCATAATTTATTATATAATTCCATTTCATAATTATTTATGTTCTTGTGGATAAGTAATATTTGTTCTCCTTTATTTTTAATAAATTGATGATTATTATGCATGATTTTGTCAATGATGGTTTATTGATGAATTTTTTATAGCTCATGATTTTAGCCTCCAAGATCTCTTCCAGATTGCAAATTTGATCTTTAGCTCATAATCAAATATTCCAACTCAGAAATTCTCTGAAATAAAAAGTGATAGTTTTGCATTGGACGTTTCTAGAAAACGAAGAAGAATATTGAAAATCCGAGACACGGGTTTCGTGTATAACAGACCAAATTAGTTTGCCGATGATCATATTTCCATAATTCAGTATGGATTGGGAGAAAAACAAGGTTCTTCGAAGGACATATTTGCAGATTTTCTGTTGTGGCCATTTTCCAAATTGACCAATTGTAATAACCAGATTCAACTTCTTCCAGTTGAATCATGATGGTAAGATCTCTCAAATCTCATCTTGCTTGTTGAGATTTTGTACAGTATAAATTGTATGGAAAATCATTTTGTAATCAGTTTGTTGTAAAAGACATAAATTAGAGAGAAAAGGGAGAACACATATAGGGAGAAAATCATATATTGAAGGTTTCCTTTGAGAATGCAATAGAAAACTTCAGTATTTTGCTTTTGATTAATGCAATCTTGATATTTTGAGTATTATCTATCCTTCTATATTTTTGCCACAACCCTGATCGGAGAGTTGGGCCCACTCTTGATCAGGGGTTGTTGGATTAGTGGTGTGTGTAGATTTATTTCCATTGTGATTATTTCCTTATCGCTGTAATGGTTCATTAAGTTTGTGTTATTGTGAATCCTATTTTTTTATTACACATTGTTATATTGTTGATTAAATGCTCAATGTTGGGTAGGGAATCTGTGGCCTGCATAGACTTTGTACGGTAGCCATGAAATAAGAAGACGAGCCCTGGATTAATAATTAATGTGGGGAAGGGTGAATTATATAATTCATATATGAACACCAACACTAGGTAAGTCTGTGTACTATGTATCATTTATATATGAATTCTTAAGGAATACATGGATATATTTCCTGAGGAAGAAATCTGAATTCTTTGATTGTTTTAAAGAATTGAAGGCTTTGATGGAAAACCAGACAGAGAAGAAAATAAAGGTGTTGAGGAATAATAATGGTGGAGAGTTTTGCAAGAAGGAATTTGAAGAGTTTTGTAAGAAGTGTGGTATAGCATGGTAGAAGAATACTCCATACACACCTCAGCAAAAAGGAGATGAAGAAAGAATGAACATGGCATTGATGGAAAAGGAAAGAAGCATGCTTAGTGGTGTCGGGTTAGGAGAAGAATTCTGGGCAGAGGCGGTGGAGACTACATGTTACCTGGTTAATAGATCACCTTCATTAGCGTTGGAGGATAAGTCTCCACATGAAGTATGGACTAGTAATAAACCCTCTCTTTCACATATGAGGGTATTTGGTTGTGATGAGTATGTATATGTTCCAAACGAGAAAAGAACCAAGTTGGATAGTAAATATGAAAGGTGCATATTTATTGGGTATAAGGATGGTTTAAAAGGTTATAAGATTTGGAACCCAGAAACAAAGAAGGTTGTGTACAATGGATATGTGGTGTTTAGAGAGGTGAAAGATGTTATTAAACATGAAGTCCTACCAAAGGAACCCTTGAAGATAAAGTTTTAGCTAAAGGATGAAGAATCAGGCTCTACAACAGAAGAGGGATTAGAAGATGACGAGCCACAAACTCCAGGTGTGAAAAGATTAGTTCGAGAAATAAGGCATCTAGAAAGGTACAATCAATCTAATTTCTTTTCAAATTTTGATTTATCTATTACTGATGATGATCCCAGAACTGTCAGGGAGGCAATAGATTCAAAGGATGGAAAACTCTGGAAAGAGGCCATGGTTGATGAAATGACATCTTTGGACAAAAATGAGGCTTGGGATCTGGTGGAGTTGTGGTAGGAAGAAAACCCATTGGAAGCAAATGGGTGTTTAAGAAGAAGATGAATGTAGAAGGCAAGGTGGAGAAATACAAATCTCGGTTGGTAGATAAATGTTATTCCCAAATGTCGGGAATTCATTTTGGTGACATTTTTTCTCCTATTGCAAAGGTAGCTTCTATTAGATTACTTTTATCTGTTATTGTTGCTTTTTATTTTGAGGTAGAACAGATGGATGTGAAGACAACATTTCTTCACAGGGATATGGAAAAATAGATCTACATGAAGCAACTTGAAGGCTTTGCAGTGAAGGGAAATAAAGAATTGCTATGCAGGTTAAAAAATTCTTTGTATGGGTTAAAACAGTGACCAAGGATGTGGTATAAAAAATTTGATACATTTATACAGGGACTTGACTTCACCAGAAGAAAAGCGGATCACTGCATGTATTTTAAATTAATTGGTGACCATGTTATTTATTTGGTCTTGTATGTGGATGATATGTTGCTAATTGGAAAAAAAAATTATCCATGATTTGAAGATCCAATTGTCCTCCAAATTCGACATGAAATATCTTGGTGTTGCAAACTATATTTTGGGCATGGATATTAAATGAGATGGGGCAAAGAGGAAGCTCTAGTTAAACCAAAGGAGGTATGTCTAGACAATATTGTAGAGGTTTAATATGCAAGATAATAAACCAATGAAGATTCTTATTCCTGTAGGTGTAAATCTATATGTTGAACAATGTCCCAAGGCACAAGAAGAGGAAGAGGATATGTCCCAAGTTCCACATGCAAGTGCAGTCGGTAGCCTGATGTATGCAATAGTATGTACTAGAATAGACATTGCACATGCAGTGGGGATATTGAGCAGGTTTATGTCAAAACCAGGGAAGGAACATTGGACAATAGTGAAGCGACTTTTCAGGTATTTGTGTGGAACTAGTGATTATGGTCTGTGCTACCAAGGAAGACCAAGATTGGATAGAGTTTTGGACATCCATGGCTTTGTTGATGGAGACTGGGCTAGAGATTTGGATCAGAGAATATCTACAGCCAAAGTGCATTTTTCTTGGAAAATAACCCTACTTATCTTTCAAAGACAAAGCACATTGATGTTCAGTATCACTTTGTAAGAGATATGGTTGAGGACAAAAAGGTGTTGCTGGTAAAGGTAGACATTTTGAAGAGCATTGCAGATGCATTGACAAAGTTTGTGAGCACTGAGAAGTTCTCTTCGTGTAGAGAAACAAAGGGTGTTGCAGGGTTGGAACAATGACTAAGCTCTCCTGTGATCCCCTTTGTGGAAAATAAAACAACAAGTGGGAGAATGTTGGGTGTGTTTTATATTCTTTCCATGGGGGAGGGGGCGCAACTAGTCCCCCCTTCGTTGCGTCAGGTGCAGCACAGGGGGTCATGGGGGGGTGTCAACCCCCCTTATTGGGGGGTTTGAGGGGGGTAGTTTCCCCCCTGTACGAGGTATGGGGTGGCTCCCTAGGAAATTGTTTTTTGGACCCTATATTAGGAGGTAATACCTACCTATGGTTTTGTGCATGGGTTTTGCACATAGTTTTTGGCATGATGGTTTTCTGCCCATGGGAATATCCTCATATGATTTTTTGAAAATGTGTGAAAGCCTTTTTAAAGTTTGAGCAAGAGTAGAGTAGATTCAAGTCAGTTGTTTTAACATATTACAATATGAAATTTGAATCTACAAGAAATCTCTACATAGTATCAGAGCTAGATTTGTAGAAATTCATATAATGTTGTCATGCGGAAAGAGTTATTTTTGCGGACAAATCTAACCTCCCTAGAAGCCTAAGACTTTCTAGTGACAAACAAGACAATTAAGAGCAATCCTTCTCTAAACATACATTATCATACGAGAAACCAAGTGTTTTTCGATCCTACCTGAAGTCCAACCGCTGTTGTAGTAGTCTAGCCTCGTCGATCCAGATGAGCTCCTCCTTCACTTCGAAACCTGCATACACTAACAATCAAACGATTACATAACACCTGAATATCTCATAAAACAAAACATATTCAACATATAGACCAAGGAGTATATGAAACAATTCATTAATAAAAAATCATTGAGAAGAATGGACTTATTTGTATTAATAGGAAACAAAAGAAACCATTACAACCTGAGCCTTGGTGTTGTGCAAGTTCCTCCCAGGGTCCAACAAGAGTTTTCCTCTACTTTGACAAGCTCACCACTTCCAAATGAAACAAGAAAGGATGGTAATCTCTGCTCACAAGCTTCTACAAGGAAGTCCTAATTCCAGCAGCATCTACCCTTTGGAATGTTCAGCTTTCAACCTCCCCTCCTCTGGCCCAATGCCTGTATTTATAGTGTTCTAGAGGAAGTTATTCAGTTCTAACATCAATGGGTTACTCCCTCTTTTGGATGGGGTAGCTCCTCTCTTGATGGGATAAGTTCCTCTATCATAGGGGTGCATGAACCATCTGGAGGCGCTCAATACATGTCAAACACTCTTCTAGAATGCTCTAGAAGTGACCACAAGTAACTTTTTTAAGATGAAACTCGCGCCTTTTGACCTTTACAGGAGTACTCACCCATCCCTTGACTTACAGAGCGTACAAGTACGCAGGTACAATGAGCTTAGGATGTGTACACGTAGGCAAGGTAGAGTGAACCTGCGTACCCACAGATAAACATGACTTTTATTGACTTTCTCTCTTTCTTGAAGTTTGACATGGAGAGCAGAGGTATTAGGCTTGACAAGGAGGATAATATGACTATTGATGGAGCCATATTAACTGCAGATAGTCAGGGTGACAATTTTTAGTGTAACAGATTTCCCCCTAAAGTGCGAAGCCTGTAATAGATAAGGGTTTTATATCATCTAGGAAGGGTGAAGTAATTTATCATTTCAAGGATTATCTCGTGGAGAGCCTGGTTAGAACCTACAATTTTCAACACAAAATACATGTAGAATATTATATCATCGCTGAGGTAGGCATTCCCATACTCAGATCAAAAACTTTTAACTATCAGACTAACTACTCTGATACAGGAATGATTTTATAATACATCATAACCATAGACTCGTGTAGACACAGTATGGACGCAGCCATATGTTTATAATTGGTCTACAATATAATGAATACAAAACTCCTCGCAGCCTGGATGGTGGAAACAAGATCCAGGGTCTTCATCTCTACTTCCCGAATTGGTACGATTCTAGCCATGTGAATAAATGAGTCGATGTCGAACATGGTAGAAACCACTTGATTACCAGTCAATGATGTAAACTGTTAACAAGCGTGAGAGAGACCACCAGTAATTTCAATGGTTTTCAAAGTACCCAGCACAATCCATGAGATGTGAATGAATGAGTCGATGTCGAACATTTCATGGAATCCTTCGATCGCAAGTCAATGATGAAAACTGACGTCGAAGGCGAGAAACCTGCCATTGATGCATGCAGTCTTCAAGGTACTGACGATTTCTAAGTCAACTCTCTAGATAATGTGCTAATGTCGATAGAAAGCAACCCGTCGCAGGCAAGCCCACAACACGAAATCATAGTTCAAGTTGAAGAAATGTTGCTGCAAGGACTAACTCAAGGATGACACAATGGATGATAGGTATTTTGCGGTTGAATGTTTTGTTTACATACCTCTTGAACACATAACGACACAACAGATGGTTTGGCGACGAATGACTCAAAGTCGACTCCATAACCCGGCTTAAGATGTCAAATGATCTTGGTCAACTGTGAGACAAGGGATTTCCCAACCCAGGTGAATGAATAAGTGTCGTGTTCAAGAGTGGTAGTAAGGTTTTATTTCTGAGACAAAAGGATATCAAATAGGCTCATTCTTCTCATTTTTCCCCCACCAATTCTGGCAAGTACCTCTTTATTTTTTACAAGCTTGAGGAGGATAACATATGCTTGTTTGTAAACTCATCCTTCGGATGAGTCCAACTTAGTTTTTTGATGCGAACCCTAAGGAGGAGCGGTCCGTTCCTGTTTGTAATAGAACAGGTCCTTTACTGTGAAATTTTAACGAGTCCAGTATAGGAGAAACTCGGCGCTTTCATATTTAGAGAGTCTGAAAAACTTAGAAGACTCCAGATTGAACTTTTTCGTAAAGTTGTGTCTCCTAAGCCCGAAAAAGTATAAAATAATACCTAGGAGAACCGCTTGATCTTGCGACCAACGATATTTTCATAGTTAGTGCCTTTGACCTGAAAAGTAAAAAGTGATCAAGGACACGTCGTTTTATTTCCAATATC
>APFE031410207.1:0-13084 GCA_000404065.3 Pinus taeda | reverse complement strand
AACATAAGCTTATGATAGGACCCTCTTGTGTGGGATACTATCCCAATCATAGAGATTTGTTACTCCCTCTTTCCATGGCCCTTTTTCTTCAGCTTCCTTCATATGTTCGGTCATATGAGCTTCCAATATTTTTTCTATACCTATTTTTCCTTAATTGAGGACCAAAATTCCCTTTCCTTTCTACACATGATTTATTTCTTTACCCATTCGATATTTTTGTCATCAACTTGTCTTTTATCTATTTGTCATAGAGACCATAAGTTGTCGAATGAGGTAACCTTCTTAGCCCATGGATATTTGTTACCTTGATTATCTATTATGGTTATCTTCCTTTGTAGATGGAAGATATCCTACATTCTCTGATACCCTTTACTTTCATGTATATCAAATTTCATTTCTAGAGAATGAGTTTATCATCTACATCACTTTGAAGTTTCCAATTTTTATATGTGAGGTGATCTTTCATAAATATCCCTTATAAATTCAGAGGAGGCCTTTTGATGACTTCATCTACTTAGAGGACTATGTCTATCCTCCTTCTTCATGCGAGGAATCTTGATAACCCATCCAACTCATAGATGTCCTCGCAATCATGAAGTCATTTTACCCAAACTTGAACATAGAATGAAAATATACTTACTTTCCATGTGAAGATGAAATCTTCACCTTGATGCTTTCTTGAATGGTCTCCTTCAATGAGATTCTTGCTTGAGATGCATGGTATGATTGAGTTCCAAGATTTTTCTTGAGACTTCCTTTCTTTGTTCAGCACCAAGCACTACTGCTTTTATAATGTGTTGAGATTACTTGATTCCTTGTGAGGGTATGAAATTGAAATCAATAATTTTATAGTACTGTCATGATGCCCATTCGAGATGTGGCATTGTGTTTTCCTGCTGTAGTGATATTTTTGTAATGCATGATGTGATTGTATATCCTTGTAACCTTGTTGTAGTGTTCCTTGCTGGAGCAGACTCTTGTAGATCCTTTCTCGAGTTGACTAGCATGAACAAGGATTTCCTTTGAAACCTTCAATACCAAGAACCAAAACTTCTTCTGAGTATAAGTTATTGATATTTTTGTGGTATGACATAGGTTGTAATGACATACATTCTTGAAGCTAGCACTGAGACTGTGAGAGGTACTGTGTTTTCCTTCCATTGTAGATTTCTTGTTGTAGACTTGATACTTCCGTATTGACAAAATTATTTACTTGCTTTGATTCCCTTCTTACAGACTGATCCTTGTAAGTCTCTTTGGTTTCCTTTCCTTTGACTTCATCACCTTAGCTCTGATTCCATGTTGAAGAATCTAGGGCACATGTAGTTAATGAGATTCTTCTTGAATTGATAACTATTTGTGATACATTTTAATTTTCTTATTTCATCAAATAACTACAAAAAAAAAGAGAGAAGAACATAATATGTTGGCATTTTTCCAAGGCCAAAACCTCTCCCTCTTGGAGAGGAAAACCCACACATAATTCTTCTTATAGAGATTCCAATTGATGAAGACCAAGACTGTGACCCTTGACTTACTATGCCACTCCAATACCAAGACACCAATCCTCTTCTTTGTTAGTGTTGAGATCATCGTCGCTGCACCATTGAGGCTGTCACTACTGCACCACCAAGATATTCATTATTGCTACAAAACCATTGTTGCACCTTCATTGAGAAATTCACCAAACCTAGTTATACTTTCTTCAATAGAAAGAACCCACTAGTGACCCACTAAAAGAGTTTCCATTGGATCAAATGATTATTTGTGCCATATGTAGAAAATACCATCTTACAAGTAGTTTCCCATATCAACATATATTGAAGGTTACCTATCAATTATTAGAAGAGCCTAAACAAATATCTTTTGTTTCACAAAAATGGCCATGGTCACAAAAGAAATAAGGTATGATCGAAGATCCATCCCAATATTTCAATTCGTATTGGACTCACCCTTCCATGCAATGTCCATCTTAGCAATGGTGCTTACCTTCCCAACCTCATATTTCTCCTCCTCACCCTCACTAACTTTGGAAGTTGGGTGGAGAAATCCTATGTATATAGGTCCCATAGCCACGCATGCAATTCCTTCCTTCTCCTCCAATGCAAGCATGTACATCCACCCCTCCATGATTGCAATTTCCTACAAAACCCATAGATATCCCTAGTAATGGCGGGTCAACTAAACCAATTCAATATACTAGGATTGCAAGCTACCCATCATACTCCATATTTTCCTTAGACTACCATTAAATCCATTTTATCTTAGGGAAGGAAATAACTAAAGAGTATCCTCCCATGCATGTTGAAGATCTTGATGAGGAAGCTCAAAATGAAGAACTTGAGAAGGATTTGACTCTTAGACCTTTAAGAATTGAGCATCAAAGCCTTGAACTTGAATAACCACCTTACCTTATGAGGTTGAGTTAACAAAAACCTATGGCGCAAATAGATTTTGATTTCTTAGGTGAACTCAAGAATATGTGTGTCAAGATCCCATATTTTCAAGCCATTAAGGATCTACCAATTTACTCAAAATCAGTGAGAGAACTATGTTTAAGGAGGCCTAGTTTAAGAAGAAAGGATCCACAAAAGGTTCTTGTTAATAGAAAATTATCCAAATATTATGACGGAGGGAGTTTGTGTCGGAAAGTATTTTGATCTTGGTAACCCAATCATTTATATGCTAATCAATGATACTAACATTCCAAACACATTGATCAACAAATTGGAGGTTTTTGTGATCCTGGTGCCACCAATAATGTTATTATACATGGAACCATGTGAGCCTTAGGATTCTCTAACCTCAGAATAACCTTCATTGTGATTCAATTAGCTGAAAGGAAAATAATTAGACAAGAATGAATTCTCAAGGACATATTGATATCCGTAGTTTCATGGGAATATCACATCAAATTCATGGTCCTCTAACCTAAATCCTCTCTAGGGGGATAACCTCTCATCCTTGGGGAGCCATGGCTAGCCACTACTATGACAATCCTTTCTTCTACCACTCTTGTAAATGGAATTATGAATTGTAATTCATGTAAATAATGTAAGCATGCAAACATTGAATAGCTAGAGGAGATGACACAAATTCAAAGAGTTAAGGAGGAGGAGTTTCTTATGAATCCAAGACTTTGGATGTATTTTAAAATCTATCTCCTTAATGAATTAATGAAAATTCTAGTGCAAGCATTGAAGAAAATTATGGGCTATCTACAATGAAGGATGGGGAACCCATATAGTCACTAACTCACAGGGTGTGTTGTGGAAATCAACATGCAAGGGAATTTGGGATAAGGCATTGATGGTGGTATTGAGAGAGAAGTATGCTTGAATACACACACACATCAAGAATTGTTCTATAGGGCATGCAAGAGAGAATACATTGAGTGGAAAAATATTAGAAGCATGAACCTAGAGTGTGATATCGGAGTGAGGGAACTCACTGGAGAAGTGGCATGAAAGCCCAGTGTATGCGCAGGGATTAGAAGCACACTAAGGAGTGCGGTAAAAAGATAAAGATAATCCCATTGTGTTGATAAGGTGGAGGCATGGTGGGATCTAGATTCCTATGTAGCAGGTGGAGATGTTATGTACTTTGGGACTTGTGGTGTTTTCATAGGTGGACTCTAGATTCTCGTGGAAGCCTATAATGTGTAGACACTATGTGCTATGGATTATTGTAGGGTGGCAGGTGGAGAGACTATGGGATTTAGATTCCTATAGTGTGAATAGAGAAGAAACAATGTCGGCTATGGACTTCTTTGGCGTTTGGTGGAGCCATTAAGTGGTTCCAAAATTTTACAGGGTAGCAGGTGGAGGAACTGTGGGCTTTAGATTCCTCTAATGTGAATTGAGTGGAGACACTGTGGGATTTGGACTTATAGTATTTGATTCGTAGAGCCACTGTGTGTTCTGAAATCCTATAGGGTATGTTAGGTGGAACAATGTGTGCTCTTGATCCATGATGTGTTTAATGGGTGGAGTCACCATTGGCTTCAGACTCCTGGCTATCAGGTTGAGACACTATTTTCTCTAGGTTCCCATGCGATTTGGTTAATTATACTAGTGTAAATGTCCCTAGAGCACTTAACTACTCAGACATTGAATCTAGCTTAGGCATGATCAATTGCAGTAAATATTGCAATTTTGTTAGCCTATTGTTCAATGGAGAGTTGAAGTCCCTCCCTCAATTTCTAGTCATGCAAGTTATACTAATAAGTGTATTTACTTGGACTTGTGTCCACTATGGATAATGCATGAGGTTGTTTTATTTATGGTAATGTATATACTACCATTTTTATTGGAGGTACATGTTACTCCTACTTATTTACAATGAGATTCTTATGTGAATGTTCTCATGGTTGGAAGGGCTTATAGATCTTGTGTTTTTTATGTGTTCCTCATCTGCAAAGATATCTGAATGGTCTTATATGGATACAAGATATTTCAGTTAGTTGTTATAATACATGGATTTCCTTGTTTTGGGATGGCCATGTATGATTTCCTAATTAAGGTTGATGATTTTATTTATGCTACAATCTAAGATTTATCAGTAGCTCTAATAATGTGAAGTACCCACTATGGGTGGGATATTGTGTTGCTATTATGTTGAGTTGCAAACCATTTTGGTCATAGTTTAGGTTGTTCCATCACCTATTAATAGAATTTGTTAACACCCAGGTTGTTCCCTATGACTCCCAAGGGAATACAGCCGGGGTAACCACTAACCAGTCTTTGGACTACAGCTTCTAGCCCAGCTGTAATCAGAGAGGGCTCTCTCTGTAAGGTTTGTCATTGTTTTAATGAAGTTTTAGGCTAGTTATGAAGTGAATGTTTGATTGTTTTTTATGTTTGGTTGGGAGGATGCTTCTGATAGTTTTTGGAGCGTTATCTTCAGAAGACACTAATCCATTGGGAAATGGGGTCTGTAACTGTTGCTTACTTGAAATCCTGGTCTGGTGCAGCTGAAATTACAGGGCCTGTGTGTATTTCATAAAACAAACTGTAAGTTGTGAGAGTGGAGATGGAAAAAAACTAGCAAAGAGCAATTAAGGGTTCTTCACTAAGCTGGGTACTGTGAAGGAGGTCTATTATTTAGGAGCAATTACTTGAATTCCTGAAATAACGGAGTACTGTGATGATATAGTATTAAAAGGTAGCACTGAAGAATCACTCTTTAAATACTTTAACTGAGGAAAACATATGAAACAGCTAGGATTGAGCTCAGGGTAATCAAAGATTAAATCCTAGGACTATTCTTATTCCTGGCCATTTAGATATTGAATACATGGAGAGCATGAGTGATTTATATGAAAGCATTACAAACGCATATGTAACAGAGAGTATCAAGAAAAACTTATTGAGCCATGGAATACACAAGAATCCTGCAACTTCGAGCCATACACCATCAAGAGATCAAGAGACACAATGCTTGGAGAAATCCCATCATTCTTTGTATTAGTTGTCTGAAGAATTTACAACATGAGAGTAACAGAAGAGATATCAAGAGATTTCTTACATCCGGAGTCCAACCCCCACTCACAAATGCGAGGGGGAATATATAGAAGTTTAATACAAAAATATCTTAGGCATTGAGTCATCTGAGAAGAAAATATCTTATTACACTCATACATGGCTTGTAGGTGAGAAGTAATTACAGTCTTAAATGAGTTATGAAAGCTCTTAACTCCCGTCAGAGTAATTTTTGACCTTGGGGGTTTGTGGAGTCGGTTTAGCGGCTTTATCATAACTGCTGAATGATGTGCTGTGCAGCTGTTACTTTTCTGTGTCTTCTTGGCCCTGCCACCTGTGCTTGCTGATGCTGTTGTTGCGGTTGAGTACCTATGCTGAGTTGGCTCAGCGTCTTCATACCTGCTGATGTATCTTTTATCCAGCTGTGTATGTAATACAAACCTTTGCTGAAAAATGATGTGATTTCCTAACTTTGATTCAAAAGCAATCCCATTAATTCTTGCCATGTGTCTGGAGGAGGCAGCTGATGTTTCAAAATTGACCACAAGGTCTCATCAGCCTCTGTATATTTATAGAAGTGAGCGGGCTCATCAAATAAGTGTGTGACTTCATTTCTAATAAAAAACAAATTATCTAATCTTTCAAAAAGAATTTGCCCTGTTACTGGGCCTGCTCCTGAAGATGCACTTGGTGCCTCAGCAATCTGTATTGCTGCAAAAGTGCTTACCCTCTTGACATATTTGTCATGTGAGAGTAACTTCTGTGATTCTAACAAGCTGGGGAGTCCTCTGTCCTGCAGAGCTGAGAACCTATTCTGGAATTTATTTATGTCAGCTTGCATATCCTGGATTCTTCTGTCGAGGGTCTGAATTAGGTTCTTCATTGTTAGGACTCTTTTGATGAGAGAAATTGTTTCAGTCCTATTTCCAATTCCCATTCTCACCAGCTGGGAACTTGTCCTGTAATTGAGCACTTCAATCATTTTGGGGGCAATCTCAGGCATATTTCCTAGAGATGCCCTTGCTCTGTGCAGTTCTTTTCTTGCTCTACTAATGAGTCCTACTTGCTCATATATGGCCTCTATGTACTCCCATTGGTTAGTTATTGATTGTCCAATGGTGGTCCAGATAACTTGTTTGAGCTCTGCTGTAACTTTATCAAAACTGAGCTCCTTTTCTAGCTCTGCAATTCTTTTCTTCAAAGCTTTTACTTCTCTTTCCCTCTCAGCCACATTTTGCTTAGACTTATCATAATTTTCATTTATTTTTGCTAAGCTGTCCTGGGCTTGGATGAGTTCTGACATCTGAGCCTCTAGCACCTGTATTTCTTGCCTCAGCTTCTGCATGTCCAGGCTCTCAGCCTGCTCTGTTGTTGGTGCTGAGGTGGTTGGTGCTGTGGTGCCTAGAGCATCCTGCTGAGCCTGTTGCTTTGGAGGGACAGTATCTTGAGGGGTTTCCTCAAGGTTTATTGCTTCTGTAGGTGGCTTTGAAGATTGCCTTGCCTCCCTCCTCTGCAATGCTGCTGCCAATGTAGTCTCTGTATCTTGCAGCTTCTCCTGTGTTTCTATCAGCTCCTTGTATAATGTCATCAATAATGCAGCTGCATCGTTTTCTTGCCTCTGCTGGGCAACTTCATCTGTTTGTGGGTGTAGAGTTGGGGGGATCTTCATTTTCTTTTTTATTGCAGCCATGTCTGCATCCCTCAGTTTAAGTACTTGTTGTATTGCCTTAACGTCATTGGGGTCATGCCCAAACTCTATGATTATTTCCTCTAATGCCTTGATTCTGTTATCTTTAGCTTGGGAGGATGCCCTCTCCAACTCAAGCTGTGCTGCAGTGCTGTTCAAGCTATTTTGCAGCCTGTAATTAATCAAGGTCTTGTCTGCCAGAGTGGCATAGACCATCTCACCCGTTTGTTTGTGGAGCTCAATTTGATCTATGGGGTGGATGTCTTTTGAGAGGACTTCTAAGTTAGTCCTGATATAGTCTGCAGCTGTTTGTGGTTGCTGCACTGTAGGAGTGAAGTGACTCATGGTCATCTTGCCTTCTTGCACATCAAAGGCGACATGATCCTTTGCTGATTTGCAGGAGCCATGTTTAGCAGGTGATTGTAGAGCCGAATTTTTATTGGCTCACTTCTTCGTTTAGCCTCTTTGAACTATTCTTTTATAGCTGCAGCTGTGTTCTGCTGTTTCCCTAAGGAGCTCACTTCTCCTAGTCCTGCCTTATCTTGCTCTTGCTGCAGGGAGCTGGCAGAAGTCTCTACACTTTGCATCTCCTCCTCTGAGAAGGGATTCAACCTTTGCCGCTTATCTGATGTTTCGGTGAGGGGGGTTTCCCTCTCTCTTTTTCCGCTGATATCCTCCCTCTGAGGGGTTTGGAGGATGGAGGAGTCTACCCTGGAATCTTGCCTAGGAGGTGCCATTGATGTTGTCTTTTCTTGAGTAACTTCCTGGCCCTCTCCTTTCTTTTTATCCTGACCCTGTTGGTCAGCTTGTTGTTGTTCCTGCTGGGGCTGCTGTTGATGGCCCTGTTGGCCCTGTTGTTGTTGTTGGCCTTGTTGGCCTTGTTGGTCCTCTGTTCCTTCCATCACTTTATCTTTTCCCTTGCTCTGTCCTTGATTTGAAGTTTGCACTGCCTCTTGTTGTGTTGTAGAGGATGAAGCAGGTGCTGTTGTTTGAGGATTTGGTAGAGCAGGCACCTGAGAAGGACATTCCAAGTCAGCCATTTTTAATAAATGCCTTCTAGCCCTTTCAACTAGCTCTTCTTGAGACACAGGCTCTTCTAAGGTGTTTCTTCTCCACTTTGGTTGGTTTGCATGTCTTAGAACGTGGAACCTGCTCTCATGCTCATAGCTAGAGAGCTTGCATTTCTGTCTTCTCAGGGATATAAAGTTGTTGGGGTCATAGGGCTTCCAAAGGAAGCTTTGTTTTAGGCCAAGGCCTTCCAACATCCTATCTGCTTCTTTCCACCCTCTCTTCTGTTTAGGATGAAATGGCCAAGCTGGTTTCTAACTTTGAGTTGTGCTTTTTTACCTTTTCCTGCAAAGTGGATCTGGTCGGCATTGCCAAATTGTCTGAAATATTCCAAGGCAAAGAGCCTCATGGGCACAAATCTGGGCAGCTTGTATGGGCGCAGCTCACACCCATATATTCTAATCACAGTGTGATGCTGGTAAAAGTACCAATCTCCTATGCTGTAGGCGGTGGACAGTTGCAGAATTCTCTGCATCTCATCAGAGAGTCTTGGAGGAGGTGCTGTCAAGAGCAGAGACAAGGCTGGATGAATGAATAAGTCTATGAACTCAGAGTATGTATATGGTGAGTATGCAAGGATGTGGAAGACTGAGCTCCAGTATACCACTGATCTTGGGTTTCCTGCTGCATCCGTTCTCTTGATTTCAAAAGAGAACTTCTCATGTTGGTGGTACAGAATGAGATGATAGATATATGAGGTGTATCTGAACACCCTCTCTCTGGATAAGTGCAGAAATTGCTCATGTATCTTGTCAGAGATATATGTAGCATAGTCATAACAAATGGGGGCCTTACCAGGGGAAAACATTGTCATCATTACTAGCACAGTTTCCTCTATGAACTCCATTGATTTTTACCCTAGCACTGAGCTTATCATGTATGCTAGGTCCAGGCCCAGTTGATTTAAATAGCCATCAAAGATGGGAGGATGTAGCACTGTGTCAGATTTTTTGATAAACAATTGATTCAGTTTTAGGATCTCTGCCTCTTTGAGTATCTTGGCTCCTTGATTGATTAGGTCTAGCAGGGATAAAGGAACCAATTTCCTTTGAGTTTTGAATTGGACCATCTCCCTGATGGCCTCAGGGGTGGTGTAAAATACTACTGCACCTTGTGGGTTGAGCACAGCCCTCTGCATAGGGTCATAGCAGACAGCACACAAGTGGATGAGGTCAGGGAACTGGTTGACCTGGGGCATCTTGAAGATTGGGAGGGAGGACTCCCAAATGCCTAGGATGTCTGTTCCATCTCTGTGCTTAGCCCTGAGCTCATTTAACAAATGAATGTGAAACGTGCATTTGGCTGGGGTGTCTTCTGAGATTTGGTAATCTAGGTTTGCCAAATCTTGCCAGTCTAGCTCTCTCTGAGGAGCATTCAAGGGAGTAACATTAAGGGCTGTTGATGCTGAAGGGGTATCCATGTCTGTTTAAATGTTTCTTGAGCTGCTGAGCGTGCTAGCTGAGAAAATGGAATTGAGAGGAAGGCAGAGTAGTAGGATTGCTTTACAGCAGAATAGGATAGTGCTGGGTTTTCTGAGAAGGCTTTTTGTACAGTTTAACAGACCTCCTTTGACAGTTTGGGAGCAGGTTAATGGGTTCACGATTGCGCGAACAGAGAAGGGTTTTGGCTAGAATTGAAGTTTAAAATGGGTCCGCCAATGTAATTCAACCTCAATTTGTTTAGGGGAGATAGGATATACTTGGTTTTCCGGTAAAATTTCAGTTTTATGCCTGTTCAGGTGTATTTTACAAGTAGTTGTGAAAAAACCAGTTTGCAGGAGATGGAGGGGCAAATACCTGTTTAACCAGTAGTTGGGACGAAATAGCGGTTGGGTTGGTGCTTTGAGCTTCTGCGGATGGTCGTAAGTTGGCTGGTAGAGTGTTCGTCGTGGTGTGCATGCAGACAGCGTAGAGGTCTTTTTCACAGAAAATAACAAAAACGTGAAAAAACTGTAAAATATGTCCTTTTTGCTTTATTGGTGTGTTTTTTGAGTGACGTCAGCATGATGTCAGCATGTGGGTCCGGGTTGGATGACGTCAGCAGGACGTCATCGGGTGACGTGGCGGCTTGAGACCGGTCCACGGGGGTGATGAGGTGGCGGCCATGTGGGTGAATGGGGGACGGGGTGCGCGGTTGTGGCAATGACGTGGGTAATAGCAGGGCGGGGACGTGGGAAGGACAGGTGTCGCCATATCGGGCCCCCTCCTGTACGGCAAGGAATCTGTCAGAGGGGGCTTCGACGGAGTTTGGCCGCGACGCGTGTCCCTGCGTGACGCAAGCGTTTGACAGATATCGGAAGGTATTTGTCGGACGTCGGGGGCCTTCCGAAATTCATAGGAGCCGTTGATCTGCGGGCGCGTGATTGGACGGTTGTCGGGTAATGAACCTGCACTGCAAATAAACTCCATTTTTTTAAGGTCGGACGTCGGGCGCCTCCGAAATTGGTGTTGGCCGTAGATCTGGGAAGGCCGCGATTTGACGGTCATCGGGTCGATTAATTGCACGGGCGATAGCAGTGAGTGGGTGGGTTAAAAAATTATATTTCTTGGCAGGCGCGCCTAGCGGGACCCTCCACTTCATGGATGATTTTCAAAGGTTTTTTACGGTTTTGTTTGTAAAAATCAACTTTGTCCGCCAACATTAGGAAACGGTGAAAAACAAAGAATTTTATGCAAAATTTTTGTACAAAGTATACAAAGGCAAAACTATAGGAAAAGGGGGGTCTGATGAAGTTATAAAAAAGGTGAAAAGTGGCTCCCGACCTTAGGATAAGGCGGGGCAGGGATATTTTCATGAAATTTTCATCCTTTAATGGTTTACGGGGTCAAAAAAGGTTTTCTTTAAGGGTTTTTAGGCAAAAATGGAGACTTGGGTAGGGGGATGGGTTCAGATGGAGAAAAGGGGTTGAACATGGGTTCTTGACCTTAACCAGATGTTAATTCAATTCCCAGGAAGTAGAGATTATGGCTATAGTGCCAAGAAGGGGATATTTATACAAAATGTGGGGTTTATACACCATGTTGTTATAATGATAGGGAAGCTGAAGTATAGGGAGCTAAATAATAGAGTTAGCTGTTAATATGGGGGGAAAATATGGATGAGGGTCAGTACAACCAAGTTTTCTTGAAAACAACTTGGAGTCAAGAGTAGATCAAAATGAAAAGACTTTTGCACAAGAAATGTGGCTTTTAAATGCCATAAGAACTATCATAAAGCTTTAAGTTTCTCTTATGTACACAACTTGTGAAGGGGTGTTAGTAATGAGTGATATACAAATGGAAAAAAGGAAGTCAGTCATGCTCCACTGTGTCATTTTGCCTGTACATGGTTAGCAAAGTTGATCTTGGAAGAGACACCACTTCTGCAACCCCATCTACCTACCCAACTAGTTTGCCTAACATTTTTATTCCTTCTTGGAGAGTGCACTTGGACTTGCAAACCCTTTGTGTGCCTTTTCTTTTGCATTGGCTTTTTTGCTTTCATTTCCTATCTAATACTACCCTTATTCCTTCCAAGGCCCCCCAGATTAAACAGTTGGGAACCTTTAGTTATCTCTACCTAGCTACTGATCTGCAAGATTAACAGTTTGGACGAGATTTCTTTCTCTATTCTACAACATAAATTGAAAACATGGCATGATCCGGATTAGACTGTTGGGTCATCCATAAAACTTTTGTGAATATGCAGGCATACATACACCTTCTCTTTTTCTTGTAAATATGGAACCTTTGTGGCAGCAAAATGGAGCATATTTGGCACTAGTATTTGCCAATCATGAAATATGAAACCTATTGGTATAGGTATCCAACAGTGGCTCCACATGGGGATGGTTTTTCTGCTTGAAAGACCAAGAACAGCAAGTCAGTATGCCTTGGCCTTTTAGCTACCGCTCTTCAGACATTGGAGTTCTGTCACCTTAGATTCGTCAAAATGTAGACTGATGTATTGAAAATACATGATGCATTTCAGTCCTTCCTAGTATCTGCAATGTCTCTTGAAATGACCTCATTCTTATGCTTTAGAAATAACAATATATACAACAAATACAGAATTTATATACAGCAAACTATGTACAAGAGCAGGCCTGCTGCATTCATGGGAGGTAGTCAAAATAGTGCTTGAGCATCCTGCCATTGACAGGACCTTCATCTAAGTCAGCTTTATCCAAGTTTTGAAGAAAGTAGGTATTATTTCCTTGTACAACTTGTATGAGGAATGGTCCTCTCCAAAGGGAATCAAACTTTCCATGCTTTCCTTTGTTCTCCCTCCTTGAATCCCACTTGAGAACTTTGTCCCCTATGTTGAAATCCTCAGCCTTGGTTCTTCTATCAAAGGCCTTCTTTAGCTTTTCTTGTAAGACTTGGACTCTGTTATAAACTTGGTCTCTGGTTTGTTGCAAGCATATAATCTGATTTATTCTCCTTTGCATATCATTGGGCTCAGCTTGGCTCTCTTGGAGTAGCTTCATAGCAGGGATTCCTAGTGATGAGGGGAACTTGGCCTCTAATCCATAAACTAACTCATATGGGCTGACCCCAATTGATCTCTTGGTTGTTAATCTATCTGCCCATAAGGCATTGACAAGTTTCTTGTGCCAATTTTTCTTGTTATCCTCTAATATCTTCTTGATCATATTTACCAAGCTTTTATTTGATGATTCTGCTGGACCATTGCCCTAGGGATAATATGCAGTGGAATGGCCCAAAGTAATGTGGAATTTATGGCAGAAGCTGATTATCCTTTTAGATCTGAAAGCAGCAGCATTGTCTGTTATTATTTTGTCAGGGCATCCAAATCTAGCAAGGATATTTGTCTCCAGAAATTGTATGATGGTGGAGTCATTTGCTTG
>APFE031410200.1:2039-24451 GCA_000404065.3 Pinus taeda | reverse complement strand
ATCCATTCATCTCTAATGGATTTTAATAGAAGGGCTTTCAAAGTTTCCTCATCTAAGTTACTCATTTTTTCTCTTTTCAGGTTATATTGAAATCTTTCAATTAAATCCTCCAAATTTTCATCTTCCTTTTGCACCATCTTGAATACCTCATCCTTGTGATTGGTGGGCATACAATAGTCCAGGTACCTATCCAAAAATGTTTGTTTCATATCATTCCAAGTACTAATGGATTGAGTGATTAATCCCATGAACCATTTCAAGGTTGCCCCTTTCAATGTTAAAGGGAACAGTTTGAGTTTTTGAGCGTCTTCCAGATAATCATAAGTTCGACACACAAACTCAAACTCAAATAGAAATGTTTCAGGGTCCTCATTTCTTAATCCATGAAATTTTGGGAGGACAGATGGCGAAATGTTTTTCATTGTGGCTCGGGAGTCATCATCGACTATAGGAAATCCAAATGAATTGTCTCCGTCCCTATTTCCTCCAATGTTACCTCTACCTCCTCCATTATTTCCTCCTCCACCTCTACCTCTACCTCTACCGAGTCCGGTTGCTCCTTATTCTACCATGGTAGTTTCTTCAGAGACCTCAGAGTTCTCTGGTTCCTCTACCAAGGGTGAATGAGGAGGAATTTCTCCTTCTTCCTTAGGTGATTCTACTTCTTCAATTACAATCTGTCTCCTTGTAGAAGGAAGGAAAGAATCTCTTTCTAATTTGGATTCAATAGATGGTGTGGGAGAGTCAACTACTTCCTCTTGAATTCCAGGAATCCTAGAGCTAGGAGTATGAGTGGGAGATGATGGAGGTGTCTCTTGCCTATTTCTTGAAGTATATGGAGTTGTGAAAATCGAACTCTTGGCTCTAGCTAAAAACCTTCCCCTAGAATCTCTTGCTCTATGCATGTCATTTTTTTATTTTTCTTCAAGTCAGGGTAATTCTTTTTCTGATCTTCCAGATCACTCTAGGTGTAAGAAGAGAGCATACTCAAGGAAATATTAAACCAATAACTTTCTCTTTTCTGATCCTCCAGATCACACTAAGTGCAGGAGGAGAGCATACTTTGAGAGGTTATTAATTTTCTTTTCTTGAAATTTTCTTATTTTTATATATTTTTTTTAGAAATTGACTACCTAATTTCACTTCCCCGGCAACGGCACCAAAATTTTTTGGTCAATTTAGTGATGTCTAAATTGCAACTTTTTAAATGTCAACCCGGGGCTCGTAAGCTGATGAAGTGAGGTGTACTGTATGTACTTAGGCAACTATTTCTTAAGCTTTTGTCGTTTTTAACTTTTTAGGTTTGTTTTCAAGTATATCTTTCCTAATGTGATGTGGAAATGAAATAAAGCGAGTGAAGTGTGTGAGATTGTGATGAGCTTTTTATAACTTAAAAGTATTCTACAAGAAAGCTTTGAACAACAACTGAAATGAAATCAACTCTTAAAGGAAAATAAAGGCATCAAATAAAAGACTAATGACATTGGCCCAGTATCTACTACTGCTGCAAGAAAATGAAGATGAAATCTATGTCAAATAAAAACTAAGCAATGTGAAACTAAAGTAAATCTATATAAAAGAAAGACTAGTCACAAATACTTTAACTTCTTCTTAACCTCTTGTCTTTTAACTGAATATATCATGTGAGAAACAGTTAAAAATAAGCCAAGCAATTGTGAGTTCTTGAGCAACTAAACCAAGCTTTGCTAAGTGATATTTTGGTCCACAATGAAGATATTAAATTATGGAGAAGAAACCATCAATAGATAAACACCTTGATGTCTAAAAGCAGAAAGCAACTATGCAAATTAAAGAAATTATAGTAAGGAAATAAAGGCTGCGAAACAAGGAAGGTCAGCAAACATAGACAAGATGATCAGAAGCGTCACTAGTTGTGAAAAAGAAAAGAAAGAAATTGTCCCGGGCACGCCTAGGAAACCTACATGACACACTGATCAGTCATGGAAAAGTGCAGAAATATAAATAAGCAGAATTCAAAGTTTATATACAACTATTATACATGATCAAAACACAACAATCAAAGGCATTCTGTACAACTATTATACATGAAATAAGAAAAAGAAATGCAGAAAATTAAAGAGTACTATATAGGCCTTCAGTAAACAGGGGCCCTCTACCTACTCCAGCTGGTTCAACGATCAATTACACGCTCAAACGGAAAACAATATTCTCATATATTATGCATCAAAATAGAAAATAAAGTGGGAGTTCAAAATTACATATCAGCAGCTAACATCTAACTATCCAGCGTTCAAAGACGCTTTATTTATAACAGAGGAAAGCAAACTAACTTAACGGAAACTAAGCTATTCAAGCAGCTGTGTAAAAACACATAGTCTTGCTGCGTCCTTGGATTTAGGCAACGGTCGTTGTGGGCATTCAATCCAATGTTGGATTCATGTTTCCCACTATCTTCGTGGCTAAGGAAGATGCCACCTGTTCTTCACGTGCTCTCAAATAGAACACGCAGAGCCGTGCCACCGCCAATGACTTCTGTTGATCGTAGTTGCCTCCTCGTTGACCACGGGTTTTGATGACTGGTTTGGGTGAGATGGAAGGATACACACCATGTCCTTGGTCCCACGAACTTGCCCATGTCGCTCTTCTTCCCGGAGGACACCTAGAACATATCACTTAATAAAACAGCTGCGGAATCCGGGGTTGGCTTCAGAAACCGGGATTAGGTGCGAAAACCCTGTGTGAGCTGCGGAAACACAACACTTTGAACCAAAATTCTAAACCAAACACATTCATTAGCATAATTAGCAAACCATGTAAAAAGTCCTAAAATACAATGATTTGAGCAATTTGATGGAGGGAATGAGTGGCAAAAGAAGGAAATGAATAGGAAAAGGAGGCTGAGAGGATGTATAAAGAAGTGTAAGTTTGAGGCTCAACACCACTTTTGGGGGTCGGGCGGTATTCGTACATGGGCTTGCGATCACACTTATCGCATGACGCATGGTGAATGGGATAGACAAAAAACCACTTTCCCTGTGAGTTAACACGCGGGCAGTTTGCGGTGTTGGGAGTAGTGTATGCCGTTGGATTGTCGTGTATGCGATCACATGGTGGAGGAAACAAACGGTGGTTAACCAGTGGGGAAAACGGTTTTGGCAGCGCGGGAAAAGAACATCGTCAGGTGATTGCGGTTACATGAGGGTTTAAACTTAGTGCTCAGGGGCTGAAAGAACATGGACTTTCACAGCGTTTTAGAGGTAAAATGGAGGAAAACAAAGACAACGATGGCTATGGAAGTATGCAAAACATGAAGGAGGAAAGGAAACCGACCACTGTGAGCTCCCATTTTTGCATAAACACCCTGATCAGGCCTGTATTTGATCCTCAAATGTTGAAGTATGTAGCAGAGCTAATAGGGCCTAGTGAAGCTACATGGGAGATGGATGATCAAATGCAGGCTATGTATCCTTATCTATTCACTAGTTCAACAGATGTAGTCGGATATATTTTTTAATGTTGTGTTTTGGTTATGTCTATATATGCATATGTATGTAGATACCACATCGAGCTATGTGATAAAGATACAATAAGCTTTATAACATGATTTTCATGTTATGATGGTCATGGTATGGTATGATGTAAATGATGCATCGATCTATGCTATAAAGCTCTATGGGCATCATGTGTTTTGCTGGTTTGTAGGTGTTATTGAACATCAAGGATGGTGTTCCCCTAAGAGGGAGGGGTTTGTAACAACCCTAATTGATTTCCTATATAAATTAAAAAGAAAACCAAGGTCACCGGACATGTATTCCAAGCTGAATGTTGGAAATAACATAGCAATTTGGATCACTTGTGATTAATCAATGGCTATGGAAATTACCAAACGCAAAGAGGAAATAATTAGCATTATATTAAGAAAATAAGGAAATCGAAAAGGAAGGTGAAGAGGCACAGATTTGCATGAGGAGGAAATTGAAGGGAAAATGAAGCAACATGAAGAAAATAGAGGCCTTAATGATAAAAAGGCTTATGAGGATCAATTCACAGTTTTTTGTTAGTTTTAGCTCTGAGCTCTCTTATATTCTCTCATTCTATCTTACTATTGCACACTTAAAGCATTCTTGGAGCAGGCTTGGAGCACTCTAGTATTCACTTGGATTGGATAAAGAAGGAAAATGAAATTGGGAAAGCGTGAGGGAATAAGTGGATCAATAGCTATAGTTGGATTTCTTTGCAGGTAATAGGTTGTGTGTGTGGTTTCATTGTTGATTTATGGATGCATGGTATGTGCATATGGTTTTTTGGTTATGTGCTATCATTGGCATAAATGATTTCCTGGATTGATAGTGGTTTTAGCCATGCCTTGCCATTTACTAGATAACCATGGTGTTGTGTGTTTTCCCATTTTATTTTTTTATGGTTGGTGCTCATAATTCCTTATAATTGTGGCTTGGAATAAATGATATGGAAGCCCTGGAATAACTTGGGTTGAGTTACTAGTCCTGAAGTCTTAGTTGGACAAATGCTTTGTAGCCCTTGGTGGGTTGAGTTACTAGTCTTAGAGCATAGTTTGGGGAAGTTATTTAGAGCCCTTAGTGGGCTGAATCAATATGCTTGGAGCCGATTTGGATAAATTCTCTAGAACCCTAGAAGGCAATGGGTTGAGTTACTAGTTCCTGGAGCCCTAGACAACATGGGTAGAGACCAATCTGGTTGATGTTAGTGATGTCTGACCATGAGGTGGAATCACTGGTTCAGGGTTGAGGATGTTTAGCCCCTGGAAGAAATGATTTGGTTTATTCCATGAGACTCCACATTTATGCTTGGAATATGCAATGGGGTTGATTGGATGAAAGAAATATTTGGTTCAACCAAATCTATAATTGAGTGGTATGTGGAAGTCCCTGATTTGGTTGAAATTTCATATGTTAATAAGATTCATTATTCTATTATGTTTCATGTATATTTATTGGAAATATGTTGGTGATATTATGGTTGAGTTTCCATGGTTTATATGATGGTTATTTTCTGGTTATATGTTGTTCATATGATGTGTATTTCCTATGGATCTTGCCATGAATTGTTTAGCTATTGATTGATTGACGAATGTATGGACTAATAAGTGTTGTTGCATATATGTGGAGAGGTAATAAGGCCTTATGAGTGTTTATAAGATGAATCTCACACTTTTATGATCAAATATGCATTCATTAATTGTATCTTACATGTTTTACATGTGTTTTGTGAAATGCCTAGTATGTTCTAGTTAGTGTAGGTTAAGTTTTGAGTTGAGATTTAACATTTAGCTTTCTTACCATGTTAGATATGAGCTTCAAAAGTCTTAGGCATTTATGGGAAGTGGTCTGGGGGCAAGCCTGAAAAGGTGGCACTGATCCCGGGACCACATGCTCAAAATTTGGCAAATTGGGCTACAACCACATGGATATAGTGTTGTGCATTTGGTTGGAGGCTTCCAATCATATGGAGGCCTTGTTGTGGGCATTTTTGTGATATTAGGGTAGAGATAAAGGGGTCCAAATTAGGGTTTGGATACCTAGGGTGGTTAGTCATTGTATGAGTGATATTTAGCCCTTGTGGGATGTTGTGAGTTATCATTTATCATCAGTAGTCAAACCCACATCCTTAAATGGATCTAGGAGGTCAGGTCATTTCATAGTAACTCTTCGTCTCATCTTTACCTTGGCAAGTTTGTGAATACAGGTAAATGTGGGAGGGGTGGTTACAAGTTTTTGGAAAATAAAGGAGGAGGATAAGCATGTTTTCTACTTACATGTGCTTAGAGGATACAATCTCAGTGTAAGGGTGGTTTGATGTTAATTTTGTCATGGAACATTAGGGGAATTGGGGGTGCCCATAAGAAAAAGGCCCTATAATTTTTGCATTCTCAATATAGATAAAATATTATTTTATTATAGGAAACCATGAACTAGTGAGAAACTGACAAATTTTGTGGTAGATATCCTTCCTCATTGGCAGTGTAGTTCCTTGGATGCATAGGATTTGTCTGGGGCTATGGCTATTACGTGGAATGGTTCTATTAGATAGGTCCACACCTTTTTTCGAAAGTGGGTATTCACCTTGATGGATACTCTTGTAGTGACAAGGATGATTTTTGTTTATTAAATTGTTATGGATGATATCAGGGTAGAGAAGAATTCTGGGAAGAGATAAAAGCTCAAGAAATTTTAGAGGACCCAAAAATAATTTGTGGAGGTGATCTCAATTTTATACTTTCATGTTGTGAGAAATGGGGAAAGAAATCTTGTTCTAATCCATTGGCTCTTTTCTTCATAAACTTGATGGATAATTGTTCACTTGTTAGGGCCTGACCCAGGTTCAGAGTTAATTAGCCAAAAAAATCCCTATACTATTGGCCCTTTCAACAACAGTCTGTAGAGCACGGATTGAGGTCTCACTCGAAGTAGTATGGGAGGGTGCTAGAACCAAGTTTTCACACCCTTGAGATGTCTTAGAGGTTCAACTAGTCCTTTGTTTGTTCTGACGTGTAGGTGGCTTTCGTGCACCTTCCATTCCTCGCAACCTAATATCCTGCCTTCACACATCCCTAACTAGGGGTTGTGCCACACTCTACGTTATTACCCGAGATCTTATTTATCTTTCAGTATCAATTAAGCACCTTCACCTACTCAAGTGTCTTAAGTTATACTTAACAATACAAAATATTCATACAGGTTCATGTAGTAAATAAACAATATACTTTCAAATTATATCTAATCATGCATTAAACCAGGAAAAGACACACAAAATTATAACAAAACTTTTCTTTATTGATTCTCCAAAGGTTACAGACTTGACTCGCCCTGCGCACTCCACTACAGGGGTTTTCACACTCAACTGCAGACCACTAGGCCTCTGCGTACTCATTTGTAGAGCCTTCTCCTACTCTACGACCCATAGACACACTTTACACTTCGACTCAATCACTTAGACTTCCCTTCTTCTATTCCATTCCTTTCTTTTTTTAGTTATCTTTTATACGTATAGCCTCGCTTTATTTATACAATTCCATGGTTCGTGGACCATGGGTAGGTCTATCCAGCTGACATTACATTACAAAAACTAAGGTAGAAAAACCTATGACTCTATTATACTTTCGAGCCCCACGCCCGCAATTCACGGAGCTTTTACAACAAGATTTGGTCAAAACATGAGCTTTAAGCCCCAAAACATGCCTTGGGGGGATTCCATGCCCAACAGGGCCCCAACAAAAACATCATGACTCACCCTTGAATCACTCTATTGGTGCAGAGATCTTTGTGTGGAGTCCTTCCAACTGAACGCAAACTGCTTCAAGGTTAGTAGCACACTGAGTTGCTGCTTGTTGGATTTGTTGCATACATTGTTCCAAAACCTCTGTGTCAGAAGTGTTTCACATTAAGGTGTGCATCCCCTACATGTGTGTGATCTTGCCTTCAATTTATGCTATGATGGTGAAGGCCTCATCGATCCAAGGCTGAATGTGCACCTTCAGGAATGCTTCCTTATGCCGTACCATGTCCAATTGTTCTTTCAGTGCTTTAGCTTATTGCATCCGCGCGAGCCTCTGAGTGACGACCACTATCTGTGTAGTTCCTTGGATGCTATCATACTGTTGTTGGAGTTCTCACACCTCTATCTATAAGCGCTGGATGTTGGGGTCCTCCTACATATTTGTGAGGACCTGAAGTGATTCTTCCAATATGCTGGTGCAACCTTTTACTGCACTACCAATTTCGTCCAGTCCCACTGTGATAGTGCCAATGCATTTTTCTCTAACTTCTAGAGGGGTGGATGGCTGTGCCTTTAATTGTAGCTCGACGATTTGAAGTTTCAGCTCCAGCTAAACCTTTGTCATTTCCTCCCATGCCTCGTGCACCCCTTCTGCTAACCTGTGGATGTGCACCTCTGCTGGTATGTCCACTGCTATGGCCAGCTCCAGGATGCTTTGGCAAGTGTCCTTTGTTACCTATACTAGCTATTGATTATGTGACACCAATTCGTCACGTTGTAAGATCAATTGTTCCATACTGATTTTCTGCTCGCTGAGGACTTGCAGTGCACGGTTCTCCCTAGCTCGCAACTCTGTAGTTACCCCATCCTGCAACACATATAAGGTCTTTTGCGGGAGTGCAGCCATATTGATACCAAGACCCTTCAGTGTGCTAACCGTAGGCCTGTCAGCCTCATTTGTTGTCACTAGTGCCCCTTTCGACAACACTATGGTATTTGTCAACCGTGTGTGCAACATATGTTCTATTGTTGTTGTTCCAACTGCGAGGAGGTCAAGAGGGTACTAGCCTGAGGAGGGCACGCCTGTAATTCCTGTAACTATGCTTTGAGGGTCCCCAACACAATTTGGTTCTCTTGCATGAAATATTGGAGAGCCTCGAAGGTGACATCACGCATTCTCTCGCCAATTTCATGTAGATCACCCTCGATTAGGGTGATTTGATTAATAGACAACTTTGATGCCTTGACCTTCTTATGTGACCCTTTCTGCTTGGTTGGGTGGTAGCACTTCAACTGTGTTGATGCGGTTTGTGGGTCCGCACCTCCCTCTTCTGTCTCTACTTTCTTTGCTTCCTGCCCACGCGAAGGCATTATTTGGTCCTCGCCCGCCTTCACAACTACCTTCTATGCTGCCACAAACTTTTCCTACTTAGTTTCTTTTTGTGTAGTGTCCTACGTTGCCCACACTTCAGCTATCGCTGCTTCCTTCCATCACTTTTCGTCCAACTATGAGATGCACAACTTGGCCTCGTCTTATTTTCTTTGTGAAGCTGACTTCTCGATCTCTGCGATGTCTGGGGTGCACCACTCTAGTGGCCATGCCTCCAGTATGTTAAAAATGACATCACCTATGGCTACAAAGTGTAGCTTTATCCACTCTTTGGTCGGGTCCTTGCTCGCTCCGATATAAATGTTGTGGATGTTTGCTTTGAATTCCACAAAACTCTGTAGGCTATTGTAGAGAGTGGGCAATAACCGTAGCTTACAGTTGATCCCCATTCTGAGGTTCATCTCCATGAACACCCAGAATATTTTACTATTGTGGATCCTCTTGGCATCCTTTGTGGCCTAGAGCGAAGTGTACTTCGTGGCCTTTGGCAAGTCCCTACCAATTATGGAGAATTGACTATCCTCTGGTAATTCCCCTACCACGAGAACTATGAATAGCAGAAGCCCTGGGGAAATGCGGTGAATCAAGTCTGTTGTGATGGGGATGGGATCCTCTAGCCACAAACACCAATCACGCACTAGGCAGAGCAACTTCCTGATGACGAAAATGGTTATTGGTGCATGGTGGAAGTGCGACACCCAGAGCAGGTTCAGTAGCCCAGCCTTTTCAACTCCGCGCAACCACTTTTGTAGCTCTAATTCAGTAACCCCCATCGTGGTGTTCTTCTTGGGCTTCAGGAGGTGCTTGGTCTCAAGGTGAGGGAACTTCTCGTGGTCAGCGAGATCCCAATCTTTGAATTTTAGGCTTGGCACCCATCCCAGGTGTGTGCCCTCAAACATAATGTTGTTTGGGAGGAGCAGGGTCTAGAGCAATCTCTTGGTCTCATCCAAGTCCTTGGGCACTTTATCCTTCCCTATTCATGAGGGGACATAGGCAAGCAACATTGTCAGGGGGTGCACAGGCTGAGTTTCCTCCTCCATGCCTTCATCCTTGTCTTTTATGATGATTAGGCCCTTCAGGTCTTCCTCTTCTTCATCGGTCTCTATGGTGATGACTTTCCCCTTCTCCTCCATTGACAACTTGGTGTGTAGTGGGTTCCGAGGGGACACACATACATGAATCATCACTTCTTTGTCCTTCTTGGGTCTTGGCGTGCATGGTGATTTCGGGATTTCTGTCATAATCCTGGCACCTTCCACAGCATCCCCCACCATCAGGGCCTATGCAACTTCCTTGGCGGTCATTTCAGTTATCTCCATAACATCTTCAGTTGTTTCCATCCTATCTATCTAGAAATCTAGCACTCACGAACTTAGGTGTTCGATCAATGCTCGACACACAACAATCAGGGCTCTGTTTAATAGCTCAATTCATCAATGACCAAGTGTTGTTTGTTGGGCATTCCTTTGTAATTTATAGCACTTTTTGAATTTTCATTCGATCATTCCCCCCAATTCCCATTCATTAATGCTCCCTTTGCGACATATTTTTCCCAAATCTTGCCCATAAACTACATCTTAAATGCTTGCCTCCCGCTCCATTTGGTCTCAAGTCAAGCATCCCATCATGAATAGTGACTTCAATGGTCACTGTTTGGTCAATCGACATGGAAATGCAGCCTCTTGTGCACAATCGTGAACCTTTAGATTCTTTGCTTCTGCGCGCAGTGCCAACATTGTGCAGCACCTGGGCAGAATAGTTTATAGTCTCACGCTCCCTTTCAACTGCCTGGAGTGCTAAGAATGTTCTTACTTCGGCTAGTCAGGTGGTCACAACACCCATGAAAAGTTTCATCCTTTCATCCATCATGTTTCCTGGAGAATACCCATCTTTTATTGTTACAGTCGGCATCACGTACTTTACCATATGCAATGCGCTACACTGGTCAATTTGCTTAGTAATGTGTGGTCCAAGCCAAGGCATCAGACTAATCAATTCACGGCGATAGGTCTTAAATCTATCATCGTGATCGTACGTATCTTGCCTTATCACTTTAGTCTTTTTGCTAAGAAAATATTCCTTTATCTCTTCGTCTAGCTTCTTTACTTCTGTGTCCACCAAAGTGCTTTTCTACCTTAATCGTACCCTTTCTTCTTCAAGTTCTTGGAGTCTAAAATTTCCCTGTTGGATTTTTGCTTCCAAGGTTCCGCGAACTATCATATCTATCGGTGCTATCATGTGCAGTCTAAGATCTCCAAGTACTATTGGGCTTACAGCGGTTGCTTCATACTCCAGCCTTGGCAGTGCCTGCGTAGTCAGGTTTTTGCACGCGGTCCTATAAGCCCATAGAACAACTGGTATGTGCAAGTCCCAGTCAGTCCACTTCACATTGTTGACCTTGTTCAACACTTCACATATTTTGTTAAAAGCTTCTGCATGGATATTCTTCTGTGCACTTGGTCTTTCCATATTGCAAGGTCCCAACTGGAGAGGTCATTCATGCCATATCCTTACATGCACTTGCTTACCGATCGTGTCTCCTACCATCAGGACAGTGTGTGTTTGCACAGGTTTCACACCATATGCTTGTATCCACCTAGATAGGTGGGTTTGTAGGTCATTTCATCCATCATACTTGTCTTTCAATCACATCTGAGGCTTCCCAAACTACATGAGCATCATCCTTCTACATTCACACTAGCCCTCAAAGCTTCATTAGTGTGTACCCCACCATCTTGTGGGCGTAGCTCGTAGTACCCATTTTAGAGCATCGAAATGTTGCTATTCTGGTACTTCTCTTTCAAATTTGTTCAGGAAGTCATCCACCTCGCTCAACCCATCATACGGAGGCAGACCTCTTATCTTTGTTGCTATGCAGCCCAGCAACCTTGTCATCATGTTACAGTTGAGCGTGGTTACCTCATGTAACCGGTTCTGCCATCGTTTTATCTCCTCATGAGAATTTGATGCGCAGGAGATTTTGCAACCCATGAGATTCAGCCATCTGTAGTTGGATTTACCCAATCTTTCTCCCATGTGGTTATCTTGTAGATGCAGTCCAGATTCTCATCGTTGTCGTAGTCATGCATTGGCTCTATGTAGCACAATTCTTCTACAAGGTCTAAAGGTACCACTACATGTAATGACTTTTTCTCAAATATCATCTTGTGCTTCTTTAGATTTATTAATCCATTCATGTCAGTGGCCCGATCTATTCTGAAGAGCATGGGATAGAGATTATTTTCATCAACAATCTCTATCATTTCAAAATCTTCTAGCGCACTCGCTCCTTCGATATCTACTATGATTCCCTGCAATATCCCCATAGGGAGGATCTTTTGCTAGTTTGCCATCCGCAGTTGGATAGGAGACCATTGCAGCACAGGTCTGCCCATGCGCTCCCATGTCTGCTTCAGCAGGATGTTCATGCCCAATCCTAGGTATAGAATCACTTGATCCATCTCATATTCCCTAATCTATGTGGTCAATCTCATCTCGCTTCCTGTTTGCATTGTGTGCTTCTCAAGCTTCTGGACTACACGTGGTTCTCCTGGTGTGGTCCCAGCACATCTAGTTATGAGTTCTTGTAGCGCCTTTATAGCCTTGCTATCGTGCAACAACTTCATTCATGTCTCCAAGAATGTACTGAGCATTGATGGGTCCATTTGTAGCTCCAATTTGTATTTACTTTCTGAAGTGGAGGCATCAGTGAAGCTCATCTTAGCTTCCATGAAGGTCTCCTTAGCGTGCTTTAAATCAAATACTAGTTCCTTTGTTGGGGCCTTGTGAACCCAGGTACTTTCTTCAAGCTGCTTGCTTTTGTCATCCCCTATTGTAATACCACTTTGGAGAACGATATTTACATTAGGGTCTTCCTTACGTGACTCATACCTCATCATTTGCAGGTTTTGAGTCGGGGGAGGTTGGAGTTCTCCTTTATTGCACAACCTCGCTATTAGTGTTGGACAATCCTCTATCTCATGATCAAACAACATATAGTACAAGCATGATGGTCATGTTGGGTCAGTACAATCGTGGGCATAATGTCCTGGCACTCCACAATTGTAACATATCAATTGTCAGCGACCTCTTCCGGGTCCCACTCCACCTCGGCCTCGTCCATGCCCTTGAAATCTTGTGCACACCATTCCTATGTTTTGATCGAGGGCCCATGTTTCGGCTTGAACTCTGTAGGTAGGAGTTTAATCCATCATCAATTCATAACTTTTATAGGTGCACTCATCATGTCCTACTAATCTGAAAAAATTACATAACAACTTCTAGGAATTTTGCATATACTTCTGTAGTAGATGGCAGTTATCTGTAGCATGCTTTCCTCCTATTTGACAAATCATGCACCATAACGCAAGCACTGCACTTGGTCCTACTTTTTCCTTCGGTCTTAGTGACATTGGCCCTCCTCCTACAAGGTAGTTAGCAAACACCGGGCAGTGGTCTTTTTCATGCCCCTGGCCCTTGCATTTTACACACCATACCTTGTTTCGCACTTCTGGGTGAGCCATCCTGTCTTGTTTCAAACTCTGCATCTCAAGGCATAAGTTTCTCAACTGCACATGAATCTGCTGAACTCCCAAGTTAGGATCTTGTATCAGAGTCTTGTGAAATCTCATCGCTACCTACAAAGCCTCAGCCTGAGTGATTAGCCTTTGTTGCGATAGCGCGTTCCATAGATGTGGTGTTAACAATGCTACAAACCATTCGTGATGTTGCCCATCTATTAATGTCATGTTCACTTCGCAAATTGTGCACTTCAATCTTTGATCCAATTCCCATGGGGTTTCGCCTTGTAGCATTGTGATTTCCTTGAATCCAATAATTGATTGTGCCTCTGATTTTGGCCTACTAAATTATTTGTTTAGCGCAGCTTGGATATCCACTATCCCCACATTTGGATTGTCATTGGAATGCTTAATGTACCAGGTCAGCACATGATCATGTAGAGCACTAACCAACGCCACCTTTTTTATATTGTCATCCATGACACCTTGCACTTCTCATACAACTTTTATCACAAGCCAAAACTGGTCTAGATCTTCATTCCCTACTCCCTTGAACACTGGTAGCTTTATCACGTTGGCCAAACTGCTTCGCAATGGTGGCGGAGGTGGTATGGGTGAAGTCGGGGGTGAAGATAGTGAAACTGGTGGTGGTGTGGGTGAGGGTGGTATGCGCGAAATTCTTTACCTTATCAGATTGATCGCACTCGGCGAAACCTTCACGAGCTCTTCTTCGCCCCCTTGTGGAGGTGAAATCAAGGGCTAGTTTCTATTTCTATGCTACCTTTGTTTCTGTAGATTCTCACTCTGTGTAGCCCCAAACATAAATTTATTTGCATAACCCATTTTTCACACAGTATAATTTTAATCCAAGTGTTCAAGGATTTAACATACTTGCCTCACGGTCCCTTGAGGAAACATCGTTCTGCCTCGCTATAGCTGACTAAACTATCTACTGCAAATTTGGTGTTAAATCCCCCTATGATTCGATCAAGTCAGTGATCGGCAGTGCACACGATCTTATCTTTCGATGCTTCCAGTCTACGCACCAATTTTGGAGTCCACACAATAGGTTTGTTGAGTTTACACCTTGCTTGGCTATCTACTAGTTTTGCGATCTACTCGTACCACTCAGTAGGGAAGTATGCAAAGAAAATTTCGTGGATCTCCATATACAAGTAGTAATATAACCACTCTTCCTTTGAAATTCATGGATTCCTATTTTCCTGCGCTGCGAACTCATGAATCGTTTTGTCTAACCACTCTTCAATTCTTTTCTTTGTTGAATTCCAGTGATACGACATCAGACATCTCTATTCAGATCCCGGTCCTAGCAATGGAACCATTTGTTGGCTTGTTGGGGCCTGACCTAGGTTCAGAGTTAATTAGCCAAAAAAATCCCTATACTACTGGCCCTTTTGGCAATAGTTCGTGGAGCACAGACTGAGGTCTCACTCGAAGTAGTATGGAAGCGTGCTAGAACAAGGTTTTCGCACCCTTGAGATTTCTGAGATGTTTGACTGGTCCTTCGTTTGTTCCTACGGGTAGGTGGTTTTCGTGCACCTTCCATTCCTCACAGCTTGATATCCTGCCTTCACACATCCCTAACCAGGGGTTGTTCCATGCTCTGCGCTATTATATGATATGTTATTTATCTTCCAATATCAATTAAGCACCTTCACCTACTTAAGTGCCTTAAGTTATACTTAACAGTACAAAACATTCATATAGGTTCACGCAGTAAATAAACAATATACTTGCAAATGATATCCAATCATGCATTAGACCAGGAAAAGATACACAAAATTATAGAAAAACTTCTCTTTATTTATTCTACAAAGGTTGCAGACTCGACCCACCTTGCGCACTAACCTACAGGGGTCCGCACACTTAACTGCGGACTACTAGGCCTCTGCGCACTTAGTTGTAGAGCCTTCTCCTACTCTATGACCCACATACACACTTTACACTTTGACTAAATCACTTAGAATTCATTTCTTCTATTCCATTCCTTTATTTTACTTAGTTATCTTTTACACTTAGAGCCTCGCTCTATTTATACAATTCTATGGTCCGTGGACCATGGGTAGGTCTATCTAGCCGACATTACATTACAAAAACTAGGGCAGAAAACCTTGCAACTCTATTATACTTTCGCGCCCCGTGCCCACAATTCGCGGAGCTTTTACAACAATATTCGGTCAAAACTTGGGATTTAAGCCCCAAAACATGCCTTGGGGGGATTCCATGCCCAACAATAATTGTAATTTGGTAGATGTGGGACCTCTTCTTTTAGAGGTGACTTGGATGAATAAGCATTCAAGAGAGGAAGGGATAAAAAATAGATTGGATCATTTTCTTGTTTCCACTTATTTGACCAAACAATTTGGATGCTATAGGAGTTGGGTGTTAAAGGATGGATTGACTGCTAGGGTATCTGATCATTTTTTAGTTCTTTTACAGATCAAGCGAATACAAAAAGGGAAAAAGGATCCTTTCAAATTTAAAATTGATTGGAACAAAGAGGATTATTTTCGAGACATGATTAAGAAGGAATGGAGATATTTTCAAACCAAGGAACAATAACTCATCAGAAAAACATTTTATGTTGATGCTACGAGACATGAAAAATAAAACAATTGAATGGGATGAAAGAAGGAAGAAAAAGGAAAAGGAGGAGCTAGGTAATGTGTGTCGGGAGATTTTGGCCCTTGTGAATAAAAGTGAATCATGCATTTTGGAACAACAAGATCTTACGAAGCTTTAATTATTTAATAGGGGAGGGAGGATTTCTTATAGAAAGAGGAGGAAAATTGGAGAATTCACAACCAAGCTATATGGTTAGAAGAAGGAGATAATACTACATTTTTTTTTCACAAGTATGTTGACTATAGAAGGGCAACAAAAAAATTCATTTGGTCTATAAAATATGAAGAAGGGAGGAAAATTATAGATCAGGGATAAATTCGAAGCACATGAATGCTACATTTTCAAAAACAATTAAGGACCTAGGCATAAATTATGTAGCAAATCAATTAAAATTTATACAAGCCTTTCCTAGGGTGGTTGAGGATCAGGAAAATAAGTTCATATTTGTTGAGATAGAAAAAAGAGGAGATTCTACATATTCTAAACAAACTAGAGAAGTCAAAAAATCCAGTCCAAATGGTTCGATGGTGGAATTCTTTTTGGAATTTTTTGATGTTCTAGAAAATGCCCTGGTACTAGTGATGAGCAAAATTTGAGTAGAGGAAAAGGATCGAAGAGCACTAAATGCCACTTTGGTTGAATTAATTCCAAGGAATTCTACCCCTCAAATTTTTGATGATTTTAGACTGATTTCACGCTATAATTTCCTTTACAAGTTGAAATCAACAATCTTGACTGACAGATTAAAGGGGTTTCTATTGAAAGGGATTTCATTGGAAAATTTTGGTTTTTTAAAAGATAGGAAAATTTTGGTTGTGATAGGTGTGGCTTAGGAGGGTTTACACACAATGGTGAAGAAAAATCTTCCACGTCTTGTTATGAAATTATATCTTATGAAATCTTATGACACAATTAATTAGAGTTACCTGAGATTGCTTCTTCTACAATTTGGGTTGACAATTGAGGTAGTAAATTGGATAATGGTTTATGCACAATCAGTAAATGACACAATTTTAGTTAATGGGGCAGTGTCATAATTCTTTGTGCATCAAAGGGTATCAATAAAGGTTTTCCCTTGTCATCTTTCCTTTTTCTATTGACAGTGGAAGGTTTAGGTCGTCTATTTATTATGGAATTAGAGGTAAGAAAAAATAAATGCATTAACGTCACAAATTTGGTGAGACTACTTCACTTTTTATTTGTGGATGATATTTTACTATTTGGGAAGTGTGAGTTTCAGACCTGGGTTTGAATATGGGTCATTTTATAGTTATTTTGCAGGGTTTCTATTATGGAAATAAGTTAGGTCAAGTATTTTATTCTTTACGATGGACTGCGAGAAAGTTCTTTATAGGAAATTAAGAAGATTTTTCCATTAGAGTTTAGACCTCTCAAATATGATCTAAAATATTTGGGATTCTCATTGAAAGAAATCAACTACAGGGTAGCTTATTGGAATTAGTTAGTGGAAAAGTGAGCAGGAGAATTGATCATTGGTGTAATCATTTTCTTTCTTTAGGAGGAAGACTGGTTTTGTTAAAATATGTACTTAAAAGTATTCTAGTGTACTGGTTGTCAATTGCTTATGGTCCCAAGTAGATTTTGGAGAAAATTAGATGATTGTATTTTAATTTCTTATGGATAGGTAAGAAAAAAATAGGTTATCACTTAGTAAAGTGGAAAGAGATAGCCAAACTGAAGAAACAAGTTGTTTGGGGCCTAAAAAAATCTTTAATTTTGGGAAGGCTCTAGCGGAAAAAAAAAAATTGTGGAGACAGATTTTCGTTAAAGCTTCGTGGGGACAAATTTTCAGAAATAAGTATGTAAAGGTTGGAAATCTAAATGAATGGGTCAACATGGCACATTCTGGTAGGAATGGTTCAAACATATGGAAAGCCTTTATAAATTCATTACCAGTTATTCGAAATAGACTGTTATGGAAGATACATAATGAAATATGAACAAAAGTAGGTTGGGAACCTTGGATGACTAAATGAGAATCACAAAATATGTCCTATAATCTCAGATCAGATTTGAATATGAGAGGGATCTTTCATTTTATAGTTATCTTCTAGGGAACACACTTAGGGAATAGGATTTGGAAAATTTATTTAGAGCTAGGACTTGTGGGAAAATTAGAATTAGAATGGAATAGGTACGTGTTATTCATCAAAAGAGGTATTTCTTTATTAGAGGAAAATGATAATTGGACTTGGAGAAGGAATTTGGTGGATGGGAAGGTGACAATAAATTTAGCTTATTTGGTGTGTGAGGAGCAAGAGGCATCAAAGTATAGTTGTAGTTTGTTGAAAGAAATATGGAAATTTCATTTCCCTTTAAAAATAAGATTTTTTATCTGGGTGGCTTATCATAATAGAATTATGACAATAGAAAATATCCAGAAAAGAGGTTGGCATGGATCTAATTGGTGTGTCTTTTGCAAGAGATACGGGGAAACAATACATGATATTTTCATTCAAAACCCATTTACAACATAGATTTTGTCAAACATTTCTTCTTGTTATAAGTTCCCATCCTTTCTCAGATACCATACATTTTTAGGGTGCTTATATGTATGGTTACAAAAAATGAAGAAGTCAGAACTCCCATTTTCAGTTGTATGGACCCTTTGGTTACATTGTAATTAGACAATTTTTGACAATACGAAACCATCATTAGTCCTTATTGTTTCAAGAATCAAAAGCATTTTTAAATTAGCAAGGGAACATCTTAGAGGAAAGGAAATGAAGTGTTACACAAAAATATCATCACCTTGATTATTTGCAGTCGGTATGGGTCTATCACCACCTATACCAGCTTCCAAGATGATTTTGTTTTCAAATCAAAATCACTAGTTCAAACTTTGCCTTAGCGAAGGGAAAGGGACAAATTTATTTGCTGAGCTATTGGGTATGCGGGGACTTTTGGTATTTGCCTCACAATAAGGGATGAAGTCCTTACAATCTTTTGGAGCTTCACAAGTTGTCATTAACTAGATTAATTTAGAAGGTATATTAGGGAGGTTTCAACTTCATCCCTACCAACAGAAGATTAGAGAGTTGCAGGAAAGATTTCTAGAGCTTAGGATTTCTCACATTCATATGTCATAATAGGCTTGCGAAGTTATGTTCTATAGATGTTGTGCATTTGGGCTTGGGTATTTTGAGTGTAAAGGAGCTGCTTGGGGTGCCTTTGATAACTTACAATGATTTCCCATTATTCTAAATCTGTTTTTTGATTTGTTTTTGTCACTACATATGGGTTGCTGTTAGAAAAATTCTTGCATTCTCTGAGTTGTCATAGGTCAAGGATTTTTTACCAAGATTTAGCTTAAAAATGAATTGTCACCTACATACTTTGATTCTAATATGAATAACAAGCATATGACTTTTCTATGGGAAAAAAGGGTATTTAGTGAAAACTAATGATGTTGATTAAAATCACTTTGTTTTATAATACAATTTAGTATTATTTTCAATTAATTCCTTTTCCCTTTTTTTACCTCAATTAATTAAATAAATAAATAATTAAAAAATAAAAAATATTTCATGAAGTGGAAGTTGTTTCTTATATAAATTATTCAAAATTTAAAATTATTTCATGAAGTGGAAGTTGTGTTATTATCCATTGCTGCAATGCTATTTTAGTTTATAAAAATAGAATTAAACAAGTGAAAATTGTGACGTTGTTGCTTAGTACTTGTGTCTTGTCCAAAAAGTAATTGATAGCTAAATTAAAGTAAAAATAATAAGATGGAAATAATTTTTTTATTGAAATCATTATTCATTTGTCATAATTCCAATAATTGAAACTATGTGAGAGAAATAAAGTTGGATTTGAATCATGATAAGTTTTAAGATTTTCATTCTTGGATGAAGTAATATAATGTTTAATTTATATATTTTTTTATGTTTTCTACATTTTCTATTTGAATTCTTTATTTTAAATTTATTGTATTTGTATTAAGGTAGAGTGAAGTAGTTTTATTTATGATTTAAGAACTTTTATAAACTTCATAGAATCTATTTTAAATCTTCAATACTAATTCAATGTCCAATCTTTTTGTCCAAAATAAAAAACAATATAACCTTCCCTAAGGCAGGTACAAAATTGAGAACTCTTATGGATGAATGTGATCATATAACTTAGTTATATTAAGTGTGTGATTTAAGCACCACAACCTGGCTGGGGGGGAGGCCTGGGGGTGAGGGTGGAATCATATTTCTAATAATCTATTCATACATGATAACATAATTTTATGAAAAAGGGTCAACAACAGTTATATAATTAAACCATCAAAAACCTATTATGATTAATAAACTATATAAATGGAAAAAGTTGAAAAAACATTGTTATGGGAAAGAATACAAAAATTAATAGAAAGAAATCAAGGAATGATTATAGGTTAACAAATATTTATTGTTAAAAATAAGTATGATAATGAATGGAAAGAAAAAATTAATTATGGAAAAAATATTTTACATAAATAATTATATTTCATAGTCCTCAGCGTTTTATTGAGAAAACATAATGAATGTCTCAAATATTTCAAAATATTGTTTGAGAAAATGAAAGATCTCTAATTTATCAGGACCCTTGGCTTATAATACATACATACATACATACATACATACATAATACATACATACATACATACATACATAATAAATATAATATATATATATATATATATAATATATATATATATATATATATATATATAATAAATATATTATATATAATTTTAAATTTGACAAATTGGTTTTAAATCACCATAAAATTAGATATGCACCATCATAAATTAGATATTTAAAATTTTAAGAAATCAAAATTATTTTTCAATTTATAAAAAAAATTAAAGTTAATATTTAATTTTAGAAAAACTTTAATAAAATTTGCAAATAGTTTTTAAAAATTACAAATTTATTGAGAATCAAATCATTTTGACCCAAATAGATTACAATATACTTTGGCTTTGGTAGGTATAAAAACATAACAAATGGAATATAAGGAAAGGGTGGAGTGGCAAAAGTTTAACTCCCCACTATGCTGAATGCCCTTTTAATAAGATGAAAATATGGTGTGAGGCTAATTGTCTACTCCACTCGAGCTATCTCAATTGAATGTAGCTCACCCATCTTCCCCTTCTCTCGAAACTTTATGCAAATTATGAACCTCACTGTTGTGGTTACCATTGTTTGATATTTAGTGGTTGTTAGGATATTCCAACACAGAGGAAATAGTTAAGTATAACTTGGTCTAGTATAGAGTTAGGTAAAGTGTGTTTATTTTCTATGTACTTTTGTAACTTACAATCTAAATGTCATGATATGTTCTAGACATGAAGTGATTCGATGGTTCATTCTCTCCTTAGTATTACCGACACTTGATCTGTGGCTTAACACCCAATTGGTCCATGATATCTATTTAAAGAGCATGTAGGGTCATTTGTAAGGTGACCATTCATGAGAGAAGCTTATGTAAATTTTCTTTCTTTTATTAATAAATTTTCTTAAGTGGTCGTGTTGGCTCAGGCCATGGACTATTTCCCTCTTTGAGGGTTTTAACGATGTCAAGAATATTGGTGTATTGATCTGTGATCTATTTGTGAGTGGTGTCCTTTAGTGTTCTATCTGAGGAACTTACCCTGTAAATTCCTACATGGTATCAAAGATATTTGAGGTTCGGATATGTTGGTGATCCAAATTGGAAGCTGGTACAACTGCATCCAACTGCTGTTTTCTAAATCTACTATTTCTAACTACTTTTAGGTTGAGAGGAATGCTCTATTGTGTTAGGAGCATCTGTTCTAGTGAGAAACCCCTTTCATTTGGCACAAAAAGGTTTCCAGTAGCCCTAGCTATGTCATTTTTAAGATCTGGAGGTATACAATCTTTATTTGCAGTGTTAGTTATTTATCTCACTATTTATTTCGGTCTATTTATATCTCTATTTTTTATTACTAGATCTATACCTTTGATTTCTGCATATGCTCTTTGCCTTGCAACTCTGTACGATCTAATCAAATCAAAATCTAAAAGGAAGGATTTTTCTCATGCATATACTCTTTTCCGCCACGCCTTAGTGTGATCTTGGAAAATACAAACATTGAGGAAAATATTTAGTTTCCAGCGAAAGCTAACTTCAATCCATAAGGTTTGGATTTTTTTATATGTTTGTGTTGGGTTGTATGGTTTTTGTTTTTCAAGAAAAAAGGAGATTTTTCAAGTAAGCACATACCCCAAAGCTTCAGTGACTAAAAAAAAAAACTTTCACTTTTCAAAAAATTACTAACCTTTTAAACTAACTCACTTGGTCCAAAGTTATTTTATGAGAATAAAGGTCTTGAGTTCAAGTTTTTTTTTCTTTTTTTTTTTAGTTACTTTTTCAGAAAACACATGTAACTTATGTTTTAAAGTTACTTTATGTAAAACTGTTCTCACCCATTATAAAAAGTGAGTCACTTATAATTCTAAAGTCTCTTTCTCTTTTATTTAAGTTACAATTTAGTTAGTAGCTCATAAAGTACCACTGTGAAAGTGACTTTCACTTATTGATAAAAGTGGGTCACATAAAATATTTTTTAAAGTGAGATAATTAGATTAAGTTTGGAAAGGGGA
>APFE031410199.1:0-10236 GCA_000404065.3 Pinus taeda | reverse complement strand
AGACCAGGACACTTATGATGCAGCGGGCAAAGGCTAATCAAAGAAGTTTGAAAGAATTGAATGGAGAAACTGAGAATACATCCACGTGTTCTGATTTTCTACCCTGAATAAGCTTTGCATAACAGCAATCCAACCATGATAAAACCTTCCATTTAAGAGAATGAAATCCTGAACTGAACCTAGGCATTCAGATATAAAGGAACTGCAACAACAGCAGCCAACAGGATTTCTTGTAGATTAGAGGTGCCTAGGTTTCTAATGTGGAACACTACACAAACCCTATCACATAGTCTTAAGGTTCAGAAGATTTACCTGTGTTTTTTTATGACTGTAAATCATAAAATCATCATTCATAACCTCAGTTTATGTCAAACCATTGGCATATAACAATCAATATATTGATAAGAATTGTTTTGCATTAAAACTATTCACAAAACCACACAAGACATGTCATGAGTATCAAACACATAAACATGCATGGCATTATGAACTGGATACCGAATTTGATGATTCAAATTAATATGCTGCTGAAAAAATAGTTTTGTCTGCATTAACTCCATAGATAACTTATTCTAAAACAACTATATATCATATAATAAACATGAAGAAAGGGTAAAAGGAAGCTCATGGAAGGACAATGCTATTATTTGCAGTATCAACATTTAATAATACTCATCAAGATTCAAAACAGTACATGAATAAGCTATAATACCAGCCCTCCTATAGGCATATAAAAAATATGCAAGAATTCATAAACATGATACTATCTTTGTGATGAAATATTCTACCAGTTATAGAATTAGTCACGGTCTATTTAAGCTTCTATTCCAAAAACTTGGAAATATCAAACACTAGGATACCAAATATAACCTCTGAAATGAAAAATAAAATGCATATGTAAGTCTCTGTACACATTTTTTAACACTAGGATTAATTGTGGGACAAAACCAAATTTAGAGGATCATTAAAATAGATTCTCAAGGGATTTGCAGTTGACCGAAAAAACTTGTTTTCCCTTTTCACACTTTTCAGGTGTAAAGCATTGAACGCTTGAAATAATATGATAAAACTAAGGGATATGATACAGTTAAGTGTCCTTCCTCTTTACTATTATAGGAAAAATACACCACAGGTTTTATAGTATGTATGTTGCATTGACTGCATACAATCTAGCTGCCTACATAGAAGCAGTTCCTCCTTTGAAGGATTTATCTACTAACGTTGAACTTATAAGTCTGACCTGATTTTTATAATATTCTGGATATGTTTTGTATCAGGTGTATCAACACAAAAGCATTTCTGTTTATTCAGTATTTACTTTCTTTTAATTTCGGTGAAAAGCACAGAATCAATTATTTATTAAAAAGACTAGTGGAAACATAAACAGGTGGGGACATCAGCCCACTTAATCAGAAAACCAACAAAATTAGTTCAATTTCTGTATGATAAGTTAAAGAATGATTCTGCTTGAATTCATAATAGCTTCAGATGTTGTCATTTATCAATTCAGGGATTCTATTGTTGATTATGAAGCAAAGTATACAGAAGTTTGGATGTTCAGGCTTTTGGCAGTGGCTTTAGGTACAAATAGGTAACATATTTTTTGCACTACAAATGATATTTTCCAGATTTGTTCAGACATCAAAATAACTAACAGTGCTAAAGATACCAAAATATCAAACTGTAATTGAACTGTACTTTAAGATCCAGAAATCTCAGAGGCTTTCACTTGGCAATGTTATTGAGGAACAATCACAAACATCAAGTTGGCGGTGAACTCAAAAAATTAAAAAGTTCACAGCACTTCCTGTACATCTGGAAGGCTCCAAACACCTGCACTTCTAGAACATGGGTTGAAGGATAAGCTCAATGACTGGTTAAAAGCTAAGGCTTTTACAGGAGATTGATTCTCGTAGGAGATAATACCTGCAGTCGACCAAGTTGCCATGCAAAAGTACCAATAATTCAATACTGAATTCAAAGGAAATATGTAGTTCTTAAGAAAACAGGTACTTGTAATAAATAAGTGGGTTTTATTTATTGATTAAATACACTTATATCCGATATTTAAGCCAGTAGCCATCTAAGTTCAGCCATATCAGGATATAGAATTTCACATCTTCTGGATTGAGTAAAACCCTACCATAAATCTCGCAGAATTTAAGGGGCATCTGCTGTTTAGATTTGGAACAACTATAGATCTGCAATGGTTACTATGCAACCCCTCCCTATTGATGTCTTACAGACAATGATACATGAGAACCTTTTTCTCTGAAATACCAAATGATATGTAACTGCAATTTTCAGTTCAATAAGAATATTAAATTTCAACTGAATGTGGAAACTGAAAACAAAAGCAATTTTGAGACTCATTACGTGCAATACGTTGCATATTACTAACCATGTTGTGATCATGGAAAGGGTACATTAGCTCAGTAGAAAACCCGCAAAATCCAAACAAGCAATATATAAATATCACACGGCCAATCCACCAGCAAAACAAGATGCCAGACAATAACGCATTGATTGGTTCACAGCAGAATCATTAATTAAAAAAAAACATCAAATACAATTCAAAGCTTATGTTTACTATTACCTTGTCTTGGAGTTATATCCTGTAATAGTTAGAACTAGAAAATTATCCTGTAGGCTGCAACAGCTAATCCTCACGGTTGAAGATTTTGACAAAAACACTTTCTGAAAGATTTCTAAAAAATCAGAAGCTGACACTCTTCTGCACGAACCTCTCTGCATACAAGCTAACCACTCTACCTGACTGTCACGATGTCATCAATCTTCAAGATCATCCGAACACATTCTGTTGCCAAGGATATTGCGCTAGTACTCACCAGTAGCGGCTGAACCACATTCTCTTCCAAGATGTTTGTTATCTGCCCCTTCCTCACATTAATGCCTGTGTTTATCTCACCATTCGCATGCCGGTTTCGAAGTTCTGTGACAATAGCAATTGGATTCAAACCTGCATTTTCAGCCAGCGTGTATGGAATGACTTCTAGTGCTTCAGCAAACGCACGAATACAATAACTCTCCATTCCCTGCAAAGTCTTAGCCCACAAACCTAACTGCCTTGACATTTCAATCTCCGGCGCACCACCCCCAGCAATCAAAAACCTCTTGTTAACAAGACACCTAACAACACAAAGCGCATCATGCAAGCTCCGCTCTGCCTCGTCCAAAACCAACTGATTCGAGCCCCTGACCAGCACTGTATTTGTCCGACCCATGTTCTTTATCCCAGTAACCTTCACAATCCTATCATCCCCAACCGTAACCTCCTCCACGATATCCGCGTATCCCAGCTTCTCTTCCCTAAAATGCTCAATATTCGCAATAGGCAAACAATTCAGTGTCTTGGTAATAAATTCGATATCATCCCTCTCCACATCCTTGACAACCAAGATCTTCGCCTTCGACAAATAATGCAGCGAAAGATCGGTCACAGCATCGCGCAATATACTCTTCTGAATCAACAGCACATTGCAGCCAGTGGCCTTGATTTTCTTAATTATCCCAAGAATATAATTTCTCTCCTCCTTCAAGATCCTATCCATCATGGTATAGTCCGACACAACTATGTTCTGCTCAATGTCGGTCTTGGGAGGCGAAATTTGAAACTGGATGACCGCAATCTTAGCATTCTCAACCCTAGTCGGCCCTCCGGCAGTATGGCTAACCTTTTTATCAAAGACCAAACCCTCGACCATCTGCGTATCATCAACAGTCCCACCCAATTTCTTGACAACCCTAATGTCTCTCAAATCCACGATATCGGGCTTCGCAGGGTCCACAACATTCAAGACGGCGTCAACAGCTAAAGGAGCGAGAAGGGAAGAGTACTGACTTACCACTTTGCTGTTCAGAGAGGTACTCGCGCTCTTCACCAGGGACTCCCGATCCGTTAGCTGCACCGGCACCGACATTGCTGTCAAGACCTCGACTGCCTTCTCCGAAGCCTTGTGGAAGGCCTCCGAGATGATTGTCGGGTGAACCCCCTTGTCGAGCAAGTTCATGCACTGCTTCAAGATCGCCCCCGCAACGACCACGACCGTCGTAGTGCCATCGCCGGCCACGATGTCTTGGGACTTGGAAAGCTCCACCAGCATCTTTGCAGCGGGCTGCAAGACCTCCATCTTGTTCAGGATCGTGGCCCCATCGTTGGTAATGATGACGTCACCCGTAGCTGTGCAGAGCATCTTGTCCATGCCCTTGGGACCCAAGCTGGTTCGCACAGCGTCGGCCACGGCCTTCGCGGACACGATGTTGGCCTGACGGATATCATCCTTGCGCTTGTTATCGACGTATTTCTCTGTCTTCGCAGGGCCTCGCGGCTGCGCAATGGTTGTCATTCTTGAGGTCGTTGGAAAGCTCTTGGAATGATCTGCCTGATAAAGTTAATTCTCAGCTTCGAACGTGGGAATCGAACGATAATCTTCAGGTGCTGGAGCTTAAAACCTTGTGTATGTTCTGCCACAAAACCCTAAAAACCCTAGTTGCAGTGTTATTTTTGCTTCTCCACTCGTCTAGGGGCTTTCGGATCCCTCGCCTCTTTTCCCTTATAAATAACATTAATAAAGACAATTTTATAGATAAAAATTATATATATAAAAGGCGGTTTATTTAAAATTCAAAAGTTAACGTTAAAGCTTGAGGAGCATCGGCATCCTCTTTGCGCCTCATATTTTTTCTCGAGAGGTTTCGAGCTTGGAGGTCAACTTTGGTATTTTATTATTTTTATGATTTTAATGTCAGATTTTATATAAATGACATTTAAAATAAATGAGTGTTAAAGTTAGAAGTCAAAAAATGGAATTCTTTTTAATTACTAGTATTTGCATTAAGACGTGCAAAGCAGTGACAATAGGACACGCGGACCGTGAGTTTATTTATGTTTGTGAGTTCCTTCATGTTTGAGTCAAAAAGACGACACTTAATTAGGTATCAGGCTTTGATATTGGGGGTTTTAAGATGACATGCGTCCTAAAAATGTCATATTAAGTAGAGTGAAATCATCTCAAATGGGTGGCTAGTGTTAATGTGTTGGGATGGGCGATAAGAAATTAACAAAAGATTTGTGTGCTAAATGAAATAAGTTGGGGTATTTTATTTCTCCTCTTAAAGGGACGTGTGGTAACAAAAGGTTGGATTTGATAAAAGACACGTGGCAATGACGTGCCAACACGATTGATACGTGATAGCTTGACTCATAAGGGGACAAGTGGCAGATATGTGGTAGCAATGCCATCACATATGGGAGATCAGAGATTGGAGGTTAAGGCATATTGTGCATCGAAGCAAAACCTACGATTAATAACCTCTGATTGAAGGGTTCTGATACAGGGGCTAGACTGCAATCACGTGAAGAGCCACAGGACCAAGGGCCAAACGCAAAAAGCGATCGGCGATTGGTGAATTGACATGTCGTCCACGAAGGTTGCACCTCTGAATGAAAATGCCCGATAGAGAGGGCTCTAATTTGGGGGCTAGCACAACGGTCACAAAGAGTTAAAAGGAGACAAGGGCTATTAGCATATCGCAATTGAAAATCGGCGGATGCAAGCGAAGGTTTCATTCCAAAAGTTACGATGAAGGGCGGATGCGATATTATATTAAAGATGTTTTGATAAAATACATTGGGTCCGAAGATAGAAGAGATCGCAAGTTTTGCCAGGACAACAATCTTATTTTTCTGATTAAAATATCTAATAAAGCTTATGCATACAGTAAGATATATCGCAATCGAAGATCGGCAGATCTAAGAAAAGGTTTCATTTGAAAAGTTGCGATGAAGGGTGGATGCGATTTTATATTAAAGATGTTCTCATAAAAGTAATCGGCTTCGGAGACAAAGGAGATCGCAAGTTTTGGTATGACAATGATGCGATTTCTCCAATAAAAAATGTATATTAAAGCTTACGTTTGTCGAAGGACACGTGGATGCAAGTTCGGTCAATTAATGGTGAAATGCAATGAATTTATGGTTTTCGATATTGTAAATGATTTCATTAATACTAAGGATCCCCAAAGATTTCACTCATAAAAGTATTGGATTCATGCATAATTGGTCATTTTCTCTAAGTGCAGGTGTTAGTCATTCTTGTGTTTTTTCCTCGCAAGCTAGTCCTGATAAGCAGAATTCACAAGAAATGTCTCGACCAGCTAAACCCAAAAGGAAAATTCTCGTTCAACAACAGCCAGTTGGTCCTGCTCCTGAGGTCACAGGAATCCCTGGGCTATTTTCCGACACGACATGCACCCCTAATGTTGGGGTCTCTAGCTGGGAAGCCATGTATAAGCTTTTTGAAGATGAAGGGCCAAAAGTCATAGAAAGAATAGTTACAACAGAGGATAGGGTTCTTGTTTCAGAAATTACATACACTGATGTGGTCAATTCGTTTCTCCATAAAATTGGTGTTCACCCAAGCATCTTGCCTTATATGGATATGATTAGGTGGATCATTGATCACATGAACATCGCAGATGGGAACTTCACAACCCAAAGGCAGACGGTCTTCGACTCTTTCACTACAAAAGACTTGTTTGCAATGTACCACCTCCCAGCATCTTAGAAGAAATATGATAAACAGTTCGTTGAGAAGTTCATGCAAGAAAATGAACACCAATCTGAGGCCATTCGAGGATGGAGAAGAGATGCTAGCAAGCATAAGCAGGAGGACAAGGGTATGTATGTTATAGCCTCTATTAATGCAGCTTATTGTTTTGTCGATGCAGTGATGTGTAGATTGTTTGGCTATGAGAATACCCAGAAGTTTTCAGACCAATGGGCACCCCTAATTGAAGCTACCTTCGATGGTTATGTAATGGACTCAGGAACTATTATGTCCAACAACCTAAGCAATGTAATCCTATAATATAGGAAAAAGCGTACGTTTACTGAAATTGGTGTTGTCCCATTCTACATGAGTGCCTACATTATGGATAGTATTTGTTTCACTTTAGATTTTCCATCCATGGGATGGAAATGGACTATTGAAGACCCTTTTCCTATTCACATTTACCATGATATTCTATGGGAGTCAAAATACCGACCCCTTTTTTACAAGATTAGCCATGGTGTTGTCCTTCCTTTTTACCAGTTTGTTTTCAATGAGAAGTGCCATCGAATCTCCGTTGAAACCAATATTGACCTGTTATCAGTTGGAAGATGGTTTGGGGAGGAATTGTTTGCCTATGTTTGAGTTTTTGGCAGCCTTGCACAACCTCATGTGTTGCCCTTGTATGTCCCCAATAAGCTCCTAGCTCGAGAAATAGCCTACCAGATTCTGGGAAATGGCCTGTCTAAGGTCATAAAAGAAAGCAAAAAGACAATGTGGCATGTTTTTTCGTATCAATGCAGATTCTATTCTTTATATAATTTCAAACATGCTACTAAGGAGATGGAGGAAATCCAACTGATGAACTTTCCAACCATTCCAAATCGGCAATATGATCCAGTAGATACTACGAAAAATATTACAAGATAGGTAAAGATCAGGCAGTTTACAAACGAGCCTAATAAATTTGATGATTTTTTTCAATCGGTGTTAAATTATTTAGAGGTTGAAAGAGAAGCAACAAGATAGCGCAGCCCCAAGGAATTAGTGTATCTTCATCAATACAAGGTTAAAAGGATTTCCCATTTGCCAGTGAAATTTTGAATCTAAATCACCAGACCACGGAACAACACACGGGAGCAAGCACATCTCAGAGTCAAGATGCAATTCATGTAACTGAAACATTAGTAGCTAATGAATCAAAGGTAGAGAAGGTAGCGATATAACAAAGTCTGGATGGGTTTTGGGAATAGTTTATTAAAGAGAGTGACCCTAAAAAACAAAAAAATTTGTCGCAAACACAAATTGCTCAGACTTCTGTCATCACTAAGAAGAGCTCATTCACCATTGAGCCTTCTAAGGAAACTATGGACAGTGATGATTTGGAAATCATCCCAGTTTTTCTGACCTCTGAGGTCGTTCTCAATATTGAGGAGATTCCTCCTCTGGACGTATTTTACAGTCTGAAACGTAGAGCAGTAGTGAGCCAGCAGAGAAAGAGGAGAAGGATTGAACAAAGGCAGGCTTTGGTCCCTGCAAATTCCTCTTTTGAAGTATTGTGGAAAGATGCCAAAGTGACCCTTGCTGAAGATCTTGGGAGACTATCACAATATGCAAGAGCTTATGCTAGTGCAACAATTGACAAAACCATAGAAGTACAACAACTCATAAGGGAGAAAGATGACAGAATAAGGCACCTTGAACAAAATTTAGAAAACGAAAAGCAAGGAATCGTCCAGCAATGACAAGCTCAATTTGCACAATTGCAAACTAGTTTCAATGGGCTAAAGATTCGACGTGAATCTGACATGAAGAGATAGAATGCCCACATACAGGAGCTAGGGTGCAGGATTGAGCAACTGAAAGCTAATCCTGAGATGACAGAATTCATGAGGAACCAGGGGAGCTAAATAACCTACTAGCTCATTAACAGGTTCTATTTTTCCAAAACCTGGGCATTATCGAAGAGATGTGCCAATCATCTGATGCACTTATGTTTCATTTGTCCAATCTGAGTACATATGGTAAGGAAGTTGAAGAGAAAATCTTTGATTTCATTGATTGGCAGAATAACTCTAAGGGTTGATTAGCAAATCTGCCCAAGATAGAAGAATCTCAGAAAGAGATTGTCTTCCAAGAATGGGAGATGAGGCCTAAATGCAGAGATGGCAATTTATAATGCTAGGGACATATCTAGCAACATGATTCAATCAATCAACGATAAGATCTTGGAGGCAAATTTAATCTCAGGGTGCCTAGAAGATACATTGCCCGATGTTAAAATATTGATAAAATCTTGGCAAGAATCATCAAAGAAGAAGGTTGAGTAGATAAAAGCTCTATCAAAGATTGGCATGGAATACCATTGGCATTTCCTAGTCAAACCACATGGGCAATGGTTGATGCTGAGGTGTCTTCTAAATACAATCAATCAGGTGCTTCCATCTCTCGCTGATGTGTTATTCATTGCACGAATGTGCACTAGGCCCCGACATCCACCTGAATTGAAGGCGATGACAGATATATTGGAACTTCAACAATAATTGCCAGAGTAGTCTTCATCCAAGTCTTGATCAACTTGTTGTAACAAGATTGTACTATTAGTTTGTAGTTGTATTTCAAGTGTGGTTTGTTTGGATCATCGCAGCATTTTATGGACTTTTCTATATTTGAGTTTCAACTTAAACTTTAAATCCCCTTCATTGTTATGAAGAAAGGGGCTTCTAAAATTTTGCAATATGTATTTTGGTTTTTACTACTATAGTTGTAAACAAGTCTTAATAGAAAGAAGAACCACCGTAACTTTACTTATGAGCAGAGCGAATGTGTATGTTATGCTCTTGACTTGCGAGAACATTCCAAAATACCAAATATGCGAAGAAATACAACCCAGAACATAGAACAAAATGAGAAAAACAACAAGTATTTTATTATTCAGAGATGAAAGCAATGTTCACTTGCCTCTTCGAGGGGGGAGCCTCCAGCAAAGCAAAGCTCAATTACAAAATAAGACACGACATTCCTCAATGGGGAATCTCTATCCTTTATATAGGATTCATACATACAATACCATGGGTCAGTACCATGGTTCTCTCAATACCATCTATCTAATACCATGGCTTGTTTACAACTAATTGTGGTCCCTTTCTTAAATGAAGTTCAACCACTTACAACTATTAATATGGGCTTTATTGACTCTTTAATTAACTATAACTATGATTTGACCCTATTACATAAATAAAGGGGTGAGGGTTAGACCCTAACATGCCCTCCCCCATAAAAAGCAGCCTTATCCTCAAGGCTAAAGCTATGGAAATTGCTGAAGAATAGTGGTTGGTTCCCAGGTCGCATCTTTTGGAGAGGTGTCTTTCCACTTGATGAGGACTTCCTTGATTGTGTCGCCGCGCAGATGTCGTTCTCGCGTATCGAGGACCTGTTCAAGTTGGAGCTAGAGTGAACCTTCTTCATCCAAACTAGTTTGAATTCTGCAATTGTTCCCCACCACTTTCTTAAGGCATGATACATGGAAGACTGGATGGATTTTTGAAGTTGGTGGCAAGGCTAGCTTGTAGGCTACCGCTCCAATGCGTTGAAGTATTTGATAAGGTCCGTAGAATTTTCGAGCTAATTTTTTACAGCCCTTGTCTTTGACTGATGTTTGCTT